>LR563972.1:4472-15105 GCA_900536345.3 Caenorhabditis sp. 39 LS-2015 | reverse complement strand
TACCCGTTCCGCTCGTTAAGCTATCAAACACCAACAACACAACCACACAGTAATCGAGTCGTCATTGACTTGTTTATTTTGAAAACAGAATTATTATGAAAAGTGACGCACTCCTCCAGACAATTACACAGCCATTCTTCTTTTTCCTGTCTGCCGAACTCGACTCGTACTCGCTCTGTCTGGTTCTTCCTTCTCCTCCTCTCGACAGTCAAAGATCAGTATGCACTTTGAGAGGGGAATGATCCGAATTCTTCACGGCGAAGAGAAGGCGTACTGTAGCCGTGCCACGGCGCCCACGTCATCCGTCTTTTCTAGGTTCTTTTGTTCTCCGACATGTCACTTGGTTCTGTTCCATGAATGTCTGAGTGATCGATGAATGTCTTTCTCTCTGTGATGGCTGTCTTGCCACGTCACATCCCTCTTTCTCTTTCGAAATATACCGCAATCTCTGAAAATGCCACGTCACGCTGCAAACCCATATCAGATTTCATTGTTTCCGGACGTAAACAAAATCAAATTTCCGACCAAAATAGAACAGTTTCCATCAACAAAATTCTGTGTTTTCAATGTTTTGAAATGATGACGTGGCAGTGTCGTCTCAACAAAGTACATAACTTTGTTCGACCATAAAACCGATCTTGACAAAAAAGATAAGAGAGACGAAGACGAAACGAATCGACGAGGCGAGTCAGCTGATGATTCGGTGAACCGCCACGATCGAATGTCTGAAGAATCGAGACGAAGAAACAGAAAAAAGAGGGGAGAGAGAGACAAAGTGTTTGTTCACCTGGCTGGGTGCCAAAAAACTAACCGTTGACACTCGCTCTCCACTCTTTCCTCATTCTTTCACTTCTATTGGCATGGCGCCAAAACGACGCGATCATCGGAAGGGAGAGAGTGCATTGGAAAGGGAGAGAGCGCAGAGATTGAGGGGATGAACCACGCGGAGGAGACGAAGACGAAGAAGTTGAAAACGCTCGGGAAACTGATCATTGACGGTTTGGAAATGTTGTTGAGGGTCGGGTTGCTATAGTGAAGTCTAATCGAATGGAAACAAAGTTGGCAATGTTTCGGTAAACAAGATGACAGAATGCATAGCGAGCTCGAAGAAGCTTAGTCATATTCGCGGAGGATACTGAGAATAGAAATGAGGGCACGTGGTCTGAGTTGTTAGTGAGCTACTTATTCACGGCTCTGTGTGTCTCTATCTTTCCTTCTTTACCGGGCGGAGAGAGGGTGTGCCAATTTGGGAAGCATTGAAATGCGCCATTTCGCGGAAAACATTTTGTTGACATTGGCTGCGCAGGTGCCCTCTTTTCACATTTCCGAGCGTGTTTCAACTTGGAGAATCATGATCGAGCAAGAAATATTCGGCCTTATTTTCTCAGATGTTTTTTGTGATTCTGAGAGAGAGGATTTTGATTCTGATTCTGACAGCTTCATCTAGGCGGGGCTTCTTTTGATTCACCTCCTCTTCCGTTTTCTTCTTTCGAAGATTCAATTGGAAGTGTTATCGATCGTTGATCCTCTTTTTCTCTTCGCTCGCTTCGACGGCCCGATTGGCAACACAGATCACCATAAATCCCTGCTTTATGGCTCCATAAAACTTGTACTTCTCTCTCTCTTTTCTCTCATTTTTCATCGTCGCGAAGTTTCGTCTGATCTCTCTGTCGTCTCTTCTCTCTTTCTCTTTTGGTTTATCAGGAAGCAAGAAGCACAGCACATTTCCGTCCAAACAGCACTTTTTGTGATATGAATTCTTTTCAAATTCCTGCTTCTCCTCTCTCCGCGTCTTCTGAAACTGTTTCCTTGCCAGCCCTCCCACACTTTTCCGGTCTCCTATCAGATCAACAGTAAGTTATGAACAAATGACAATGATCAGTCGTTGTGAGAGGGTTTCTTGAAGAAGAAGGGGAAGAAAAAGAAGAAGGGAACGAGATATTCGGGAAGACGAGGGAGGCTCCGCGCCATATCGCCGTGCTCCTCGCTTCCCGCCGTCTGTGTTTATTTTGGTCTTTGATTCAAATAAACACTCTGCGATAGAGCGTGTGTTATGGTGACACGCAGACCCAACTGGTGCATTGCACCACCGTTTTTATTGACGCAGCAGCTAGGGAAGCAGACCCGACGACCTCTTCCCGCTCGCCTCGAAATGTTGTTGTTTATCCCGAATAAGCAGGGCGAAAGGGGCCAGGCACGTCCCCTTCTTCTCCCTTGCCCGGCACCCAAACTATTCAACGATTCGGCTCCACTTGTCGGTTGGAAAATAACTATGTATCAATCACATCGCTCCCATCGCCTTCCTTTTCTCTTTTTCTCCCATGTCCTGCTCTCACTTTGTACTTTGATGGCAGCCGTGGCCAGTCTTCGTCCTTTTAGTGCATCTCTCCACAGCCTCCTCTGAATAATACTTCATTCTTTCTGCTACCCAACCAAAGCATTCTCCCTGTCCTCTTTTCGCTTTCTTTTCTGTTCATAACCGACTAATTTGCATGGAAGACGAGAGCGCCTCCACTTGAACTTTTGTTCACACGGTGGCCGCCGTGAAGAAAACGGAAACATTTTTATCTTCTTTTCTCACTCCCGTTGTCCCTTTTCCCCTTTAGATGATCAGTGTGTCTTTTCGTTTTAACAGTTCACTTGTGTCGGAGAAATAGAAGAAATAGAACAGAGAACTAACTAAGCAGCTAGATCGTTGATCGTGTGTCTAGAGACAGCAAAAAAGCAGAGTAGCGGCGGCGGCGGGCATCATGTCTTCTCTTCTCTCCGATCCAGATATGATCTTGTTTGCCACTATCTTACAGGTTCTCATTACACTCTCTCACTCGCTGTTCGCTTCTCCTTCTTCTTCTTCCTCTTCTCTTCTAAGCAATAATAATAATAATGGAGAGAGGACATGCATACAGACTCTCCGTCGTCTCTATTTGCATATCATAATGAGTTACCGCATCGCGCATAATGGACTTGGTTCCTTTGCCTCGCGTCCATTGTCTAATGCGTTTCGACTGGAAATGAGGGGAGACACGAAGATGGAAATGGATCACTTGTCGACGACGACGACCCACCCATAGGCACCCCATTCTTTCGCCATTTCGCATTGGTAATTCATAAAGCAAGAGAAGAAAGGGCGGCGGCGCGGAAACGACCCGACCATAAATTGTGAGCCCTCGTCCTGTGTCCGTTGGGCTCTTGACGGGCGGTACCCGATCAGTGGCCGGGAAGGGACAAACGAAATTCATGCAATGTTGCATATCGCCTGGCGATAATTGAAGTCTGCGACATGAACATGGTTGTTGCTGGCCATTGTTAGCCCAATCATCCCCATCGATGCGTGCCCGCACTTTGCATAGTTTGTCGACTGGCCGATCGAACGAAATGTAATATATCGATCTTCCCTCTTCCCGTCTGCTTCATTGTTTGTGTGTTTGTTCATGTGTTTCCGGTAAGCCGACTCGATCTTTCGGTCATCTCTCCAGGTGTCAAGTTGCCCTGACTGACCCCCTACAGTACCCTCAAGTTGATGGTCAATCCATCATATGAAACCGAAGAAGAAACCCAACTGAAACCAAAGTGTAATAAAAACGAAACGAGCGGAATAGATGTTGCTTTCTCCTCTTCTTTCTTCTTCTTCCATTCCATAACTCTTTTCGGGAGACTTCTCCTCTTCCGTCGCTTTCGCTCTTTCCTCCTCCTCCTCTTCTATTCCTCTCTCTTTCTCCTCTTTGTTACATCCATCTTCTTCCATTCGAACCTGTTTCATTTCGATTCCTATTTGCCATTCGATCGCGCACAAGGATCCAGTGTCGTCCTGCCACGGCTGGAAGACGTCGTCGACGATGCATCACTGACTGTGTCTCTTCTGTCTCCGCTCTTCCCTAATTCGCCTTATTGTAAATTGTCGATCGACACCGGAGGCCCAGTCGCTCGGGTCGACCGGACCGAATACTATATGAAAGCGGATGTGTGTATGTGCTTTTTCGTTCCGTCGTCTCCTTCTCCTCCCACACAAACACATCATAAACATTTTGTTTTCCGAGGTGCGAATCGAAACGATCTGCGGGCAGTTCCGTGCGCTTCTTCTCTTCCAACCCGCAATCTTTCTCAAAATGTTTATATTTATGAAACTGAAACCGTTGAGTTGACTCAGCCGTCATCCTTTTACTTTCGTTTTTTCGTTCAATGTTAAACATCCGTAGCTTCGTTTCGCTTCCGTTAGTTTTTTCAATGTCAAACACAAACTTTCCCTCTCGCCTAATTATCCTGCAACACCGCAACAGCTGTTGAGGCTTAATCGGATGAACAATTCGTGAATTCTGAGACATACACACCGCAATCTAGCCATGGCAGCTATAATTTACAAAGCGAACGTAATACGTATACGGAAACGAACCTGGGACTGGCTGGCAGTGCGAAATTTGAGGCGAGCACACAGATTGCTGCTCGGGAAAACACTGAACACCACGACGGGACACAAACAGGCTCCGCAATCGACTCTTATTAGGTCATCGTAAGACTGTCAAACAACACGCAGCCAGTCGAAGTGGTTAACGATCCGAGACACTCGTTGTTATCTTCTCCTTCCCCTTCTCTCGTCCGTCCCGCTCCCCCCATTCAACCGCCATATCGTCTCGCCTTATCAATCGAGAACAGAATCCGCTCACTTCTCCCCCATTTGCTTCCACCTTATTTTCTCAAAACGAGTTAGACTTGGTGAATGAACAATTCGTTGGCTCGATGTGACAGTGGTCTCTGAGCTCTTCGAGGAATTTCTCTCGCCTCTGGCTTCTCAGAGACACGAATATGTCTTCTAGTATGTGCGTGTCTCTTTCTTTTTCTTCCTCCTCTTTCTTCCGTCTTCTACATCTTCTTCTTCTTCTACTCCTTCTTCTTCTCCTTCTTCTCCCTTTCCATCCATCTTCGTAATTACTGCCCGCCCCCTACTTGGTCGTGTTTTCATCTCTCCGTCTTCCAACAGAAGAGAGCATCATGAGCAATGACGCACATGCACTCGGTTCTCTTCCAGTCTTCCAGAATCATTCGTCTGAAAGTTCGTTTCGCTCGTCCGCCTGACTGTGTCTCATATGCCAGCCTTCTTCTTCTTCTTCCTCTTCATCCGACCTTCTCCCCTTTTCCCTCATCTCTCCTCCTGCCTCTCCCTCTCTCTCCGGGGCCCCGCTGTGTGCGTATGTCGCATTTTTCCTCTCCCCGAGTGTGTTGCATCTTTGCCACCAGCCCTTTCCACTAGGGTCTCACACTCTCTGCCCCGACCCAACAATGTGCCAATAGTCATCGATTTGTTCTCAAAATCTTTTTTTGTATTTTTCAGAACAATCGTGTTCAAAAACATTTGTTCGCGAAGCATTCGCCTTTCCATCATCAAAAGCGCATTGACAGTTTCCTTTCCATCTGAACATTTTCTTTCCAATTCTCCCGCAAACAACGTCAACTGCTCTGCCGTCCTTCACAGTTTTCTAATCGAATCGTCAATTTGATTCCCATCTCGATCGTACTTTGGCCGTTTTCCTATCATCACATTTCCCGTGTCAGTTTGTTCCTTTTCTCAATCTTTTCTGTTTTCCTTTCAACTAAACCAACCAAAAGTTCATCGTCTCCTTCTCGTTCTTCTTCTCCTTTTTTCTCCCAAACTGACAGTTCATCTAGTATCAGAAAATGAACGACGACGACGAGATAGACATCTCGAATCAGACGCTCGCTACCCTAGTCGGTCGCCCGAGTTCTTCTGCGCATCGGATCCGTGCCACTCCTTCTCGACGCCGACTCATGTCTGCTCCGACGAATCCTCGCTGGTCGCCCTCTCCAGACGAACGTCGTCTTTTCACCTATGTCGAGTCGATGAGGTCGGACAGCAACAGCAGCAGCAAGTCTCCGTCGCCGCCATCCGCTAAAATTGGACGAAGGCCGAGCGGGCCATACACAGTCAGAAGGAATATCGAAAAGGTGCAGGCGGAGGGCATGAAAACACTTCGGAAATGCATGTTAACCTGTGTATGTCTGTCTGTCTGTCTGTCCCCCATGTTTATGTTGAAATGGAATTGTGGCCGAATCAATGCCACCAAAAAAACGTTTTCTTTTTCAGCCGAGAGGTTCTCCACCGAGTGACGGCAGTGACAAAATTCTCAGATTTGGCGAGAGTCCGACTCCAGTTGGAAGCGCATTTGGATCAGAGGTTCGTCTTGTTTTCATTAATCTTTTGATCTTTGCTCATACTTTGCTTACCTAGCATTCCAACTCGAAAACATGCTCAGCTTATGCCGAGCCGACATTTTCGTTCAAAATTATTTGTTTAGAAACGTTTAGAGAGTAAAAGAGCGTAACAAAACACATTTAACTATCTGAACTAACAAAAACTGCTTGGAAGCGAGCGAAAATCGAAAATGCCGGTCGTTTCAGCTGGACGACCTCATTATCGATGAGCTGATGGGAATGGAAGAGGAACAGCGAAGGACGGGACCAGGAGGAACTGCGACCAGACCGGTTAGTAGCTGAAACGAGGAACACAGAAAACGACTAACTCTTGTCCTTTATTTCCTGACTAATGCAAGAAAGAGACAGAATGCGGAAGAACTGACAGTAGACTAAGCGAACTTTCTTCAGATGACAATTGGCGGCGAGAAGACAATGTCAATGGCCAGGCCAATTCCAGGAGCGAGCAGCCGTGCCGGTTCGGGACACTCTGGCAGTCCGATCACCATTCCCAGCGCCATGTCCAACAATTTTAGACAGGTGAGAAGGGATTCTTGTCTATTTATAGCTGCCAGTTTTTATCACAACTTTGGGATGAAAATGCGCCAAATGATGATGATGACCATGCGACAGAGATATACAGAGAGACAGAGAAAAAGAGAGAGAGAGAGATGTACCCGTCGTAACCGGTTTTTCCGTGATCAGATTGTATCATCTTCACCCCTTTTCGCCTTCTTTCTTACCCGCTAAGTCTCTCTTTTCTTTCAGGTTGTTTCAAGTTCGGCGCCGACAAGTTCGATCGACATTGAGAAGATGATTGGAGCGGTGTCGAACAGCGGTGGAGGCAGCGGAGGCGGAAGCAACGGAGATCCAGAGGACTATTACCGAGACCGCAGGAAGAAGGACATTCACAATATGAGTGAGTTGAGACAGTCCGATATCAGGGAATGATAAGTGAACTTTTCAGTTGAACGCAGAAGAAGATATAATATCAACGACAGAATCAAGGAGCTAGGACAGATGTTGCCGAAGACGACTTCCGAGTTGGTGAAACTATCACAACCAAACAATCAACAATGTTCCAGGGATATGAAGCTGAACAAAGGAACGATTCTCAAGGCATCGTGCGACTATATTCGAGTGCTCCAGAAGGACCGAGAGAGCGCCATCAAGCAGCAGCAACAACAGAAAACTCTCGAGAATGCCGCCCAGAAATACGCCGACAGAGTCAAGGAACTCGAGGAGATGCTCGCCAGGCAAGGAGTCCAAGTACCCCCATCCCACCTGCCACCAATCCCAAAGTTCATCGAGAGACCAATCAAGCAGGAGGTCGATGATTCTCCACCAAATCACACCCCAACTGGCTCGTTCGTGGTGAGTCTCCCAGCATTTCCAAATCCATTCTCAACCGTTTCGTTTTCAGTCCACTTCCGGATTCTTGTCTGAGGTGACCAACAACACGGCAGCCATGCAGATCACCTCGCCCAACGACCGTTCCAACAACTTCATGAACAACTCGGCCACCTCGGACAGCTTCTTCTCCGTCGGCTCGGCGAGTCCGCCTGATTACAGTGAGCCAACATTTGCACGCGGCTTTCTGGAGCCTATTTGTGAATTCTAGGATCGAACAACTGGAAGTTGCAAGGCAACGCTTTCTCTGATTTGATGATGGATGATCTTAACGTAAGCTTCTCTTGCCTGTCTCTATCTGTGTTCCAAGCATGTGATCAAGTAGCCGCCCGTCTCCCCCAACAGCTACTTTTTCTCCGGTGTGAAAGTGCGCTCTATCGAGTTTTGTTCCTTTGAAGGAAAGCAACGAGTGTCAAGTTTTTTTTTCAAAAACGTTTCGTCTGGAACCTGTCAATTGTTTCAGTCTCTTTGATGACTTGCATGTGTTTTTGTTGAACAAAAGACAAAAAAAGAAAAGAAGCAAGAGTGTGAGAACTTAATAGAGCGTGTCTTTTCCCACCGCATGCTTTCCTGGTTGAGTTAATCCAAAAATGCACCGTGTTCCTGTTTCAGCCGATGATCAATGGAGATCCGATGATCTCGTCAGCTGGTGCCCACCCATCGCCGCACTTCCACAGCTCCCAGATGTCCCCCGACATTCACTGGGATGCGTCGGGATTCTCCCCTGATCCGATCAACCCGCAACAATCGAACCCCGGCCACTACCACATGGACTTCTGAATGCCATCCATCCAACTCCATCATCGTGTTTTGTACATAAACGCTTTACGCTCCTCGGTCGCCACTCAATATCCTCCACATTGCCGGGCTACTCGTGTTTTGTCTTCTTTTCATTCTTCTTCTTCTTCTTCCTCTTCGCCTCATCATCCGCCCCGTTCTTACTCATATTCTATCAATCCAATTGTGATTCCTTCCCACGTCCCCACCTCCCAACACCTCGTTTTCATTTCCTTTTTTCTCTTTTTCTAAATTTGCAACAACAAATTCCAGTCCAATTGTGTATACAAAAGCCATGATAGTGTGTTCCCCTCTCCAGCTGTACAGTCCCCCGCCTTCCTTCTCTCCCCCATATTCATTCTTTTTTTGTCTAGGCATCACAAGTATTTGTTCCCTTTCCTTTCGTTTTTCCACCCTTTCTCCTCCATTTGCTGACGGTTGAAATGTAGTCCAATCCAGGCGATCCAATGTATTTCTTCTCCTTTCCCTCAATTTCTCGGTCCTTTTTCTCGTTTTCTCGTTTTCCCTATCCTAATATCTACCGTAATTCCCCTCCCAAACTCTCCGATCCTCCCCTCCCCGTTATAGTTTTTTGCCCTCTTCCTCTATCAGCGCGTAACAAAATGAATGTGTGTCGGCGGGTATCACGAACGCAAAAAAGCGAAAAAACACAAAAATTTTTAGGTGGAACTCTTTCTTTTTTCTTTTATTTTTGAACCCGTTTAGGATCCCCGATTATCTTTCTAGGCTCCCACGTCCACCACTTCCACTTCACCTCAATTGCTCCTGTTTCGATTCGATTCCCCGTTCACTTTTCACATCTTTCGTCTTTTCTCCCCTCATATTTTTTGGTTCCCCGATCTTCTTCCAGACAACACATAGGCGCTTATATCCCCTTCCATCAATCCGTCCGATTCGACTTCGGAGATGTTCACAGACTGCTTTTCGCATTCCATCCGTTCCGTTTTCTGTATCTCTCTGATGCCTGTTTCCTGTAATTTATGTACATATGAGAATGCCCCTCTCCAACCAACCATACCCATTCTAAATCTTTTTATAATCGTTTTTCTTTTTTTCCTCATTGTTTTTCATTTTGTTAATGAAAATAATTGCTGAAGAAAGACAAATGTTTCATTCGATAACTGTTTGAGGAGGGTAGGCTGAGGTACGGTATTTACACGAATTGAGAAGAGAAAAAGAGCACGATATGGGTAACAAAGACAGAAAAGGAAGGGAACAGGATAAAAATCTGGGAGAAGTTTTCTTCGTCGCAAGAAGAAGCAGAGAAGGACACAATAATGAGTGGAAAGGGAGAATGCCGTGTCGGAAACCCGTAGAAGATATATGCAAAAGAAGAGAGGGAGAGAGGGATCTACTCATCGTTGTTGTTGTTCGACGGATGGTACATGTGCTGCTGAGCCTGTCGCATTCGCTGTTCGTACTTGTGCTGCTCAATAGCTCGGCTCATGGCGCCGCCCATCGAAGTCACCGTGGAAGTTGTCGGCCGACGTTCCGATCCGCTTCCTCCTCCGATCATGTCGCGGGTCTTCGTCTCGTATGCATCGTCGTCTTCGTAGTAATAGCCAAACGCTCTCGGTGGTTCACCTGAAGAACTCAATGCAAACGGGTTAAAAACAATGGTAAACTCACAAACTGGAGGAGAACCGTACAAAATGTTGTTGGTGGTCGGAGACAAGTCAGGGAACGTAGATGATTTCTCGGCAGTGTCTTGAACGTGGTTGAATCGGAATGAAATCATGAAGATAATGATGACAATGATGATGAGTATGAAGACGACTCCTCCGATACACAAAGCAATCAGAGACATTTTGCTGGTCTTCGACTGGAACCTCAGCTCGCATCGGTCTCCGCTGAAGTTGTCCTTACAGACACACTCCACGTTGCCAATGTTGTTCTTCTTGCAGATTCCATCATTCAGACAGAAGTCGTTGCAAGCATCCGTACAGTGAGTTCCATTTCCTCGGTAACCCGGTTTGCACCGACATTCGTAACTCGGAACATCGTTCTCATCAGGCAGATCGATGCAGTTTGCATGCCACGAGCAATTGTACTCGCCAGTTGCACATTGATTCGTCGAGTAGCATTGAGATTCAGCCGTGGCTCCTTGGGCAGCAGTCGTATGATCCGGCGGACACAGTTTGCAAGTGCTCTCTTGCTCTTCGTTCTGGAAAGTGCCCCGCGGACAGAACTGACAGTTCTTTCTGAAAAATCAAACAGATTG
>LR563965.1:0-30815 GCA_900536345.3 Caenorhabditis sp. 39 LS-2015 | reverse complement strand
TACCTCTGGTTGAATCTTGCGGAAACAATTGGCGGCCTCGGTATATTGAGTGGCGCAGTCGTGCTTCGAGTCGCCCTGCCTTGCGTAAAACTCGGCCGCTTCCAAGAAAGCCTCACCTGCCTCTTTCCACAACTTGGCCATCTTGAACAAGTTACCTCCCTAAAATGATTCGATTCGAGAAAGAGACAGTTTTTTCTTTGAAAATTTATTTGAATCAAACTATTTTAATGGAAAAATGGTTCCCGTATTTTGTTAATTTTTCGTTCTTCGCGTCGCTTTCTTCACTTGTCGCTGTTTTTCTGCAGCTAGTCCTTGGTTAGCCTCCCCTGCCCATCCAGTTTCTCCATCTGGACTTTGAACGCTCATTTTATTCATCGCAGAGCTCAGAACAGAAGATATCCTCGTATCATCTGTTTTTCGCCGTCGCGACGACTCTCCATGAATAAAATGAACGACACGCGCGTGCTCATCTCGGGTCCGACCATTAGAGAACAATAGTTCACAGGTTGGATGCAAGCATCGAAAATGAGCAGCCGCAGGTTGCCGAGCTATTTGAATTTCAAAAAACGGATTGTGTCGTTCGTCCTGATGGACTCCCAGTCGATGAGAAGTGTCAAAGGCTGCACCACATTGGGAACATTGGAACGAATGCTGCGCGTAGTGCTGCTCAAATTCGAGCAAGTTGGATGCAATGAAATCGCATCCATGATGACTGCATTCGATTTCACTTGCTCCGCTTCCCATTTCTTCTTCTTCTTCATCCACGTCTTCGCCCTGCACGGCTTCCCAGTTATTTTTGGAACGAATTAATTTTTCAGCAACCCCATTAGTAATTAAAAAATTGTTAATTAGGAAATCTTTCTATACTATTCAAAAAATCACCTGAATAAACAGATCGGCAGCCTCGCCACCTCCACCGCCGCCGCCAAAGACTTTGCTGAAGAAACCTCCTCCTCCCTGAAAAATAATTGAAATTGAATTACTCGTACATCACAAAGTCGATGACTCACCGACAACTTCTTTCTTCCTTCTGCCATCTTCTGGCGAGCTTTCGCTTCATTGTCGGCCATTTTTTGAATCAAAAACTGAAAAATCGATAATTTTTCTTCGACGGCAAAGTGCAGAAACCGCGTTTGGAGATTAAAAGGAGAGAAGAAAACGAGGAAAAAGATGGCTGGGATGGGAAGCAAGAAATGCGCAAGAGGGGAAGTTATTGAGAGCAGCGGACGCAGCGAGAAAAAGAAAAAAAAGAATCGATGTGGTCCAGTGCACTGCAGTGGTCCGTCCGGCCACAGCTGCCGCGCGCTTTTTCTCCCGACCGCAGTCTTGTTTATCGCGCCGTATTCTCTGGCCACCAGAGGAAGGGGGAGTCATGTGAGAGTGAGAACGGAATGGAAATGGACAAATAATCGCTTCATGAGCAGCCGGCCGGCAACGAGAGTATTTCACAATGCAAAAGATATGTACTAGCCGGCAAGGGAAACGGCCGGAGTTGACAAATTAAATTTGCAAGAGAGGTATACGACCAAAAAGCAATGAATGTTGAAAGAAAATACTTTTCAACGACAAAAAGGAAGAGAAAACATCGAAGAAAACACGACGCTCGATAGCGCGCTGCAGCGTAAAACAACGAAACGTCAGCAGTAAAATTTGCATGCGGCACTATTGCGAAGTACTGTGCGGAAGGTTGCATGTCGATTTACGCGGAGCCCCGCCCCCCACTTTTGTAGATTCTTGGCACAATTTCCATCATCTTTTCCATTGGATTTTTCGAGGAGTTTTTTGCTGAAACTGCAGTGTTTTTTTGCTTTATTACGGTTTCTGCCCCTTGCAGACGAGGTGGAATAGGGTTTTAATAAGCGAAACCCTTTATTTTTGCTCGTATACGATCGTATTGTCGTCGGTTATCTCTCGTGGAATTTGGCTTCTTATTTAAGGTTAACTTTCCAGATTTTAGGGTTTCTAGATGTTTTTATGGGTAATTTATTTTTCTAAATAGCTACATCTTCAAGGCGAAGTCAATTCCTTGGTGAAATTTCAAGTCTTGGTCTAGAATCTTAGAAAGACGAAGTTGACAGCGCCTAGAGCTGAAAACGCTAAAATTTCGGTAGTTTCTTGTGAAATCAGACACGTTTTGTACTTTCCTCGTTGTCCCTAGCATATTTTTGCATCAATCAGTCATTTATCACACTTGGAAACCCTAGGAAGCCTTAGAAACTGAAAAAGTCCAATAGTAAGTTTTCCGCACCGGGGAGCTATTTTCATTCACCTAACCTCTCGTTTTCTCGGAAGGTTTTTTTGTTTCAGAATCAGATCCCATGAACTTGTTCACTCATCCCTTTCCAACCTACTTTGTTATCAAAAATGCCTCAAATTCTTATCAGTAGATTTCGTCTTTATCGATACCAGCACTTTCTTATCTCCCCATCCCCCCTTCGGTGGTTCATATCGATTAACTATGCCAACCTAAACTTGTGCTGTTTTTTTGATCGATAATGGAAGCTTGGTTGAACGTCTAGTTTGGTGGAAATTCGTGGATGCGACGCGAATTCGCACACAAGAGGGCGCGCTTGCATCGGTCAATAACCGACCGGGAGAGGGAGGACGTGTAGATCTCTCACTGTGGCAGCTGCGGAGAGTGTGTTCAGAACCTCATCTTCACATTTCTCCTCACTCGCGCTATACATTTCTCATCACAGTTCTACCATTTCCTTTTTACAGATATATGGATTACTACAGCGAAGTCGACTTCAGTATGCCGGATAGTGAGTTTCCCTTTTTGCAACTGTACATAATGTCATCTTCCAGAGCTCGAAGCTTATTACGACGACCCTGAAGTGGAAATGTCCCAGATGCCAGAACTTGAGGAAATGGAAAACTTGGAAAATGAATCACATGAAGATTCGCCCCGGCCGAACAAGAGGAACCTGGTGAGTCAATGCCTGAATTCGTCAATGAGGTTTAAAATTTAAGAGGCGCTCGGCTCGGTCGAGAAAGAAGAAGAGGAAACGAAGTTCTTCTGTTGAATCGTTCGAAGAGGGAGAGGAAGAAGCAGATAAAAGTAAGGATTGCAACAGAGTCTGCAAAAAATCAATAAACCACTCATTTCAGTCGCGCCGATGTCAAATACCAACAAAGAAATTAATGTCGGAGCGGAATACCAAGCTGTCGTTCCGGATGACCTAACTGAAGATTACCCGGAAGACCACGAAGATCAGGATGAGCGGGTATGGAAGCGGCCAGAGAGCCTCGAAGAAACAGTTCTTTACGACTATGTCGACGAAGCCAACTACAGATACAGGATTCCGATCGATCGAGTTAGTTTGCGGAATGTGTTCGCTTTATCGACTGTTTTCCAGGCGTTGTACATTCTGGCGAAAGAGGGATACAATACCAAGAATGCCATCAACTTCATTTCGAGTCGGAATGATCTTCGCGACGTTTGGTCGGACGATGAAAAGGATCTCTTCTTCAACAGCTTCTTCATTTTCGGAAAGAACTTCAGGCGGGTACGGACGGCGGTAAGTTTTACAATTCTAGATTCGCTATATTCATTGCATCAATTGTTATATTTTAGATGCCTCACCGCTCGCTGACTTCCATCGTCCAGTACTACTACGACTCAAAGAAACGGATAACCTACAAGAAGTTCTCGGACAACAAGGCCGATGAGAGCATTCCTGAAAGTCCAGATACCAGTTCGGAGACAATAAAACGAGAGAAAGGAAGTCGCTTGATGCCGGAACATGTTTTCGAGGATATGTGCGAGAACTGCGGAGAGAGATGTGAGCAGATGCAGGTAAGGTGCAATTTGGAAGACTGCTGAACCAACTGTTCATCTTCAGATTGTCGAAAAAGCAAACTCGAAAACTCAATCAGAATGCAGAGCATGCCGCATCTATTATGAAATAATGGATGTTCCTCGGCCGACGAGCCTTCGAATCGTGATCAGCGAACGACTGAAGAGCCATTACAACATTCCCGACTGTGAGTTTTATCGTAAAAGTAGCCGCAACTATTGTTTGTTTCTGTGTCAGATATGAAAGAGTTCATGAGGGACTATGAGGTTCTTACTCATCCAGCCACTGGAATCACCTACAAAAATCGATTCATGGGCGAAGATCAGTCGTTGGAAGATATCGTCGGACGTAAGTAGATTTCAAATAATATTCAGTTGATGCAATTTTCTTTTCAGTCTCTTACATGAAAAATGTGAAGAAGGAAATCAAGGACGAAGTCGAAGATGTAGAAATGGTAGAGGAAAAGGATGAGGAGCCTAGTACAGTTCTACCGGAAGACTTCACGATTACACCCGATGAACCTCTCGAGAAAGAGCAACTCCCACAGATCTGGAAGCAGAAACACACAATCTGCATGGAAGAAATTGAGTATGCGATTGAATCTTGTCGCTCGTTTCATTGATTTGTCATTTTTCAGAGTTCTCGCTGACGATTCAAGAAAGAGAATGTTCGAAGCGTGTGTCGCGTACAGCAACGTGAACAAGAAGAAGCTGTCATCGTGGAAGGCGGAGCTGAACGGAATCAGAAACCGGATGGAGAGAATGCAGCGAGACATCGATCTGGCTCCGTCGTATATGGAGGCGAAGAGGATACGAGAACCGCCGTCCGAGACGCACTGGAATGAGAGGGACACGACGAACGTTCTGAAACGTAACGATCATCAGCTTGATTCCAATATCGATTTTCTTTTTAGTTTTCAAATGGTACGGCAAACGATTCGGGCACATCGCGGACGTCCTGGGCACAAAAAACGCCAGACAAGTTGCGAAGTTCTACCAAGAGAATAAGGACTACGTCGAGAATGTAAGAAAATCTTCGACCTGACTTGTTAAAAAAATTTTTGTTTTAGGCGATCGCACAGTACGAGTTGGCGATGCAGGAAAAAATGGACAAGCTTGAGATCAAAGTGGACGATCCCATCTAAAGAAGAAGTACAAATAGTCAGTATGTATAAGAATGTATACAGTTTTACCTAATTTCTTTCTGAAAATACGATTGTGTCAAAACGAATTTTTAAAATTTCTATGCTCCCTTATAAAGTAAATTATTCATTTTTTGTTTCTCTCCCAATGCCCCGGTCATTTGATTCGAATTCCCCCTTCAGAATTCATTTCGTAGGATTATCCAGTCCTGGTGCCTCGTCTACATAGATACCATCTCCGCTTTCTTTCGTGTTCTGGATCTTGAATCTATTGAAGCCGTCTACGAATAGTTCATTCAGAGAACAAGACACCTCATCCCGATTATCAAAGATCCAACCCGTTCTTCTGCTGCTCCAGCCAACACGAAGCATTGATTCCGTTGTGATTGTGGTAGATGAATTGCTTCTTGTCGCACTCGACGTCGTCCACTTTGTATACCCATTTCACGCGGTCGAGGATCTGAAAATGGCAGTTGAACGGAGGGAAACAGGGCAACGGACAGCCTGTGACAGTTTCTGATCGATCCATTCGGGAATCGGAAACATTTCGAACGGAGCATGCGCCAGCATTCTATCCAACGCTCCCGCGAACACTCGCTGTTCCACGTTTCGGTAGTGTCTAGAAAGAATGTAGTTTGAGGGATCTCTATGGTTTCCCTGGCATACTGACCTAACAACTGCAATCGTCTCGTTGACAAGTGTCCTTCTGACCCCCGAGTACACTGTCAGCGGAGTATGAATCGTCATCGCTCCGACTTTCTCCGGACGGATTATGCACTTTGGCTGTGTCCAGAAGTTGCCGACTCGAGAAGTATTCTGGTATTTGTGGTGCAGCATCTCGTTCCACAACTGCTCGTCATCCACATATCTCGCCGGAGTGTTCGAATCCTTGATCACCCATTGGATCTTCATGTGCAGATTCGAAACATTCGGGTCGTGGACTGTGCTGAAAAAGCCAATTAAAATGAAATGAAAATGGGTTTAAGCTAGTTTCCTACTCCAAAAAGTGAGTGATAATCTTGAATTCGTCGCTCCTCATCTCGATTCTTTCGTCCACATCGACCAGTGCAGTCCACTTGGAGAAGTACTTGTTTCGGTGGTGACAGTCCTGAACTGATTGTCTTTTCATCCAATTCTTCGCCCTTTCTCACATTGATCTGCACATGATGCCACATCCAATCGTCTCTCCAGTAGTGATTGTGCATCTTGATAATCTCGATCTCTCCGGTTCTCGCATAATCATCCAAAAGAATTCTATCGTAATCAGAGACATTTCGGAGATAGATATGGAAGAATGTGGCTCCTTGCAGTTTATAATACTCGATAAAGTCTACGATTTGCAGGAACTTCGGCTCATCTCCATAGAGAGTCGCCATACAAACTGTGAAGTAGTGAGGGGGTTCTGAATCAGGGAAACCGCGGTTTCGGAACGTGGAAACGGTTGCTTACTCTCTAGTCTCGAAACAATTGGCACCGGCCATTCAGGAGTTTCTTCGATGGTTTCACTAATCGAAATGTACTTTGCCCCCTTCCGTCGGGCACAAAATACAGTTGATTCGGGGAACACAATTGCCTCGAACTGATCCGGAATCTCCCTCCTTCGGCAGTCATAGTACCGGCAGAAAACTGTTTTGCTATAAGATCTTCGTTTTTCTCTCTTCATTCTCCCAATTCAGATTCTCACTTGAAATAGTTCTCTGCAGTCAACGTTACAATAATCTGATCTGGATAGACAAAAGCAGCAAGAGGTCCCGGAGACTCATCATAGAGGTAGTGGTAGTTTCCAACGTTCCGTCCCGCCCATTCCTCGTGCAGTTTTCCGTTGGCAATTGAATCCGTCCTCACTTGATTCCACTCTTCAAATGGACAATCTGATCTGGAATTCAATTCAGACTTCTCATTTTCCATCAGAATGAAGACTCACGAATTGTAGGAAAAGAGCGGATCCTCCTGATCCAACAACGGAGCATTCACGTATTTGTGAACCTTCTGTCGGTCACCGTACGACAATTCCAGTTCCGTTTCGTTCAGAGTCACATATTGAATAACTTCGTCGGTTGCTGGAAAGATTCAGTGAGTAACTACAGGAAATATCTATAGGAAAACTCACCATTCCTTGCTTCAGCAATACTCTTTCCATTCTTTCCAAAGTTGAATTCTAATCTGTCACACCTGAAGAATCCAAACAAAAGAGACGAGACGAGAATGATCCGAAGCAGCATTTCGAGGGAATGGTGGAAGACGTACGACACTAGAATACACCTTTGTCGAGATGTCGGAATAGATATGAAGAGGGGGGAAACATTCGGAAATCGGAAGATCGCATTTTAGCTTCGAAGGGCGGTACATGCAATCCACACACCTTTTTCATATTTCGAGTCTTCCGAGACGTCCGAGATGTGTGGATCGAAAGCATTCATAAACTGTGGAGTTTATAAAAAAATGCAGATAAAAATGCATTTATTAAGAAAGAATATTGAATTCAAACAACTAGCATTTGTTGTTCTTTTTTCCTCTTATCCCGGTTAACATCCGCATGATTGTATACCCATTTTACACGAGAAGCGACCTGTAACAAAAGGATAATCAGAGAAAAATACAGATGATTCTACGTTTTTTATAAGTTCCTTTCGAAACTGAATCTCTGAATTCAAAAGTTCTTCAAACTTCTTCAAGTCTTCTTCACTGTTCGAACTGGAACTTGAAACATCGCTTATTCTCAAGAAACCGACTTCTCTGTCTACGACTATAGTTGAATTCTTTCCTATGTAAACCAACTCGGGATTGATCATTGTTATTATCTAAACACAAAAAACCTCCTCTAGTGAAAAAATGGGAAATCATACTCGATCTGGTCGGAATACCAATCTTGAGGAAGCGATTCCATTCCATCGCAGAAGGTTCTCATTTGGATCGGTGATACTTCTGAAATTCCAACTTGTATTTTTCATTTCTTCTAGTAACTTGCTCCAAATAGTCTACAACTGTTTCGTTGTCCGATTTCATTTCCAACCTGTCCCCAACTTCCAACATCGTCGTCCATTTGCTCAAATATTTGGTGCGATGATGGCAATCCTGGAATTCAAAATTATGTTCAGCTGACTGTTTTCTTCCCACATTTTTCTGGACTTTCATCTTATCGTTTACACAAACATAGTTCAGGTTGACAACTTCAATCTCTCCCGTTCTGGCATAATCATCCAGCAGAATCCTGTCATATTCTTTCATTTCGTCAGCATAGACAACGAAATGATGAGCTCCTTGTAGTTTGTGATGCTCAATGAACTCTGCTAACTGGATATAGTTTGCTCTCTTCAATGAGACACAAATAGTGAGAAAGTGTCTGGGAAGAAGTCTGTTGTGTAGTGGAACGGAATATTCGACCTTGTCTTCAAGTTTAGAAGAGAGCGAGATGAACTTTGCTCCAGCCCGTCGCGGACAGTAAACTGTCATTTCGGGAAACACAAACGACGAGATTTGACGAGCCATTTCCCGTTTTCGACAATCAGAATACCGGCAAAGGACTATTTGACTGAAAGAAACTGTTCTGTGATTCCGAATTCCATTTGGAACTTACTTGACCAAATTCTGTTCCGTAAAAGTGATTGCAATGTGATCCGGATAAAGAAACGCGGCAGAAATACCGAAATAAGAGAAGTTCGTTGCATTACCCACTTGGACCAGTCCATTCTCAATCCATTCCATATGAAGATTGGCTCGAGGCACTGGTTCAATCGTCACATTATTCCAAGTTTCGACATGACATTTCGACCTGAGCACTGCTTGTTACAGAATGTTTTCAGATCACACTGACTCACCTTTTCCGGAATATCTCTTCTGTCTCTGCTTCAGAGAATTCAAAGGTGTCGCCTTCCAATTCACTGATCAAATCAGCAGTCTCTTCCTTAATCTCGATACCAATTGTAGTTGTCTGCACACTGGAATCTGTTACTGCCATCTTCATCTCCGCAGTGACTAATTCAGGCTCAACTTCATTCTCCTTTTCTATGGGTACCAGTTCCCTGACACCTGCAAAGATGACCCTCATTGTAAGATCAGAAGTACAGGATTCTCAGAACATACCTGGGTTATTTTTAGGCGCTACCGAGTAATAAGAGTGGGAGATTGTGAAAAGGCAGATCGAGATTATGACGAGAAGTAGAACTTTGATGAACTTTGCATTTCTAACTTTTAAAAATCTATTCAAAATGCTTCGATCAGGACTAAATCGATCCATAATTCGGCGAAAAGTGAAGCCAGAGACGGTGATCCGGCTAGCTTTCAGAGATCAGGTAGATACGAAAGATCCGAAGATCTGAATCTCGCCGAAGAGAGTGTATGTACGAAATGGAATAGAAACGTTTATTGAATGAAAATAAAATGCAAAAAGCGAAAAAGTAGGGAACTAGTGAAATTGTAAAAGTAGGCAGTGTAGATATGTGAAGTAGGTGATAAGTGATAAGTGATAAGAACGGTAAAGTAGCAAGGGACAAGGGGGAATTTAAGCAAGTGTAAAAATAAACGTATGTAACAAATTAAGTTTGGTTCTGATTCAGAGAAGTATGGTTTTTTGAGGAAGAGGGGAAAGGAAGAGAAACCAATGAAAGTGTACAAATAAAGAGAATAGAGTTACACGGGCACAGACAGAGTCTACTCTTCGGCAAAGTCCTCGTCTAGGAATGCACCTCGCGAGCCACCTCTTCTCATGTTCACTCCGGTGGTTGACATCTGAAACAAGACGAGTTCAAGATGGAACAAGGACAGATTCTCACCGAATGAGCCAGTCCTCGTGGCCCGAATACTCCCGAAGAACTTCTTCCCTTCAGTCTCATCTTCTGGAGGGCATTCTCAGCGGCATCGGCTCTCTCCTGAGCATCCTCGACGACGTGTTGGAGTTGACGGTACTTGGCCAGGTTGGCAGATGCCAGCGATTCCTGAAAGGAGAAACATACATTTGAGATGGGAATTCAAGCTCACCGCATCCTCGATCTGTCTCTTGTAAGTCTTAATCTTCTGCTGGAGTTTCTCGATGAGGTCGTACATTCTCTCGGTGGATTTCTTGTCTTCATCGACCTGAAACTCTTCTTTGATTGCCCAATCTCACCTGATTACCATACCTGGAACTGGAGTTCTCTGCACTTTCTGTCCTTGTTTCTGAGCACCTTCTGCGTCTCTCCGTGTCTTCTGCTCTCTCCTTCCAACTCGGTTTCCAACTCGTGAATACGCATATCCAGCTTGGCCAGCTGTCTCTTTCCTCCCTTAATTCCAGCTGCCTCCGACTCGTCCAGTCTTGTCTGCAAGTCCTTCACCTGCGACTCGAGAGCTCTCTTCGACTTGTCCAGATTGCTGGCATGTTCTTGCTCGGAACGGAGCTCGTCGGCGAGTCTCGAAGCATCCATAGTGGCCTTCTTCGCCTTCTCCTCGCTGCTCTTCGCGTCGTTGAGGGCGTCTTCGATCTCGGATTGCAGGTGTTGGAGGTCTCCCTCGACCTTTCTCTTGGTGGCGAGAAGGAGTGAATTGCTGTTGGACAGCTCGTTGACAGAGTCCTTGACTTCGGCCAACTCGAGCTCCGCCTGTCTGCGAGTTCTCTCCGACTGTTCATAGATTACCGCGAGGTCTTCCTTCTCTTGTTGCAACACTTGGGAACGGCGCTCGGCCAGGTTGGCATGATCTCTTACTTCGTTCAGCGATCTCTGCTCATCCTCCACCTGAAGAGTCAACTCTCTGATGGTATCTTGAAGTTTCTTGATCGATTTCTGTCCGTCAACATTGAGTTTGTTGCTGTGATCCAGAGCGATTTCGAGTTCCTGAAAACGTGATTTAATGTGTGTCATTTATAGAAGAAACTTACATTGACATCACCCTCGAGCTTCTTCTTGGTCTTGAGAAGTTCGGCTCTTCCGCGGCTCTCAGTCTCCAGAGACACTTGCATGCTCTCGATGGTTCTGCTGTGATTCTTTCTGGTATTCTCGAACTCTTCCTCCTTCTCTTGAAGTCTCTTCTCAATCTCATTTCTGATCTGCGAGACTTCAATCTGAGCACGCATCACCTTGGCCTCCTCTGCTTCCAGAGCACACTCGGCCTCATCGAGAGCTTGTTGAAGCTCTTCCTTCTCGATTTCGAGTCTTCTGCGGAGTTTCTGCAGGTCATGGACACTCTTTCCTCCTTCTCCGAGTTGGTCGGCAATGTCCTTGAGTTCCTGAGCCAACGCCTTGTTCTCGCGACGGACGGCTTCAGTCTGCTCGGCGGATTCCTCGAGTTGGTTGCGAAGACGGAATGTCTCAGTGGCGGCGGCACGAGTTTCTCTCTGACTTTGTTCGACTTCAGCGACGAGAGACTCGCACTTGCGTCTCCACTCCTCGAGAACCTTGTCGAATCCCTTCTGCTTCTTCTCCAGAGAGCTGGCAATCGAGTTGGCTCTATCGGCATCAACCTGAGCGTCTTCCAAATCGCGAGACAGACGTTGCTTGGTCTTCTCCAAAGATCCAATCTTCTGGTTGGCATTCTCGATCTGTTCCTGCATTTCCTGGACCTTGTGAGTCAGTTTTCTTCTCGTCTCCTCCAGCTCCTCGGCTCTGGACACTCCCTCTCCCTCGAACTTGGCTCTCCATTGCTGGATCTCCGAGTTAGCCTTGCTCAACTGTCTAGCCACATCAGTCTTCGAATCTTGCTCCTCCTCGAGGGCTTCACGAAGCTGTTCGCATTCCAGTTGGTAGTTGGAAACTTGCGAGTGCAGTGACTGTCTCTCGCGGGTTTCCTGGTCCAAAGTTCTCTTGAGTTCCTCCATCTGGTTGTGTTGTTGCTGCTTGATGCGGTTCAGGGCGGACAATTGAGACTCGGCGTCCTCGAGTTGTCTGTTCAAGTCCTGGTTCTCAGAGTGAATCTTGTTCTTGCCCATGGTCAACTCCTGGATAAGTCTGGCTTGCTCGTCGCTTTTCAGAGTGATATCAGTAAGCTGAGACTCGAGTTGTTTGGCCATACGCTCGCAGTTCTGACGCGCCTTAGCCTCCATGTCAGTAGACTGCTGGAGCTCGTCAATTTCTCTTTGCTTGTCATTCTTCTCACGCTCCAATTTTCCACGCATCTTCTGCACAGTGTCAAGTTGGTCAGAGAGCTCAGCGACGGCGTCGTTGTGCTTCTTGCGGAGAGCAGCCATGCTGGTCTCGGCGTTGATAGCGGCATCCTCCAAGTCTTGACGAAGCTTGGCAAGCTCGGCTTCTCTACAAAATGTGAATTAAGATTTGATTCAGAACATTCCAACTCACCTCTTCTTATTGAGTTCCATCTGAGCCTGAGTGGCTCCTCCAGCCTCATCGAGTCTGTCTCCGAGTTCCTCCAACTCCATCTGCATCTCGTTTCTTGCCTTCTCGGCCTTGGATCTCGATTGTCTCTCAGACTCAAGTTCCTCTTCCAACTCTTGGATTCTGGCCAACAACTCCTTGATTTGTCTCTGGAGCTTGGCAACAAGGGACTGTTCATCCTCGAGTCTGGATTGAAGCGAGTTCAGTTCCAGGTCCTTCTTCTTGAGAACCTGTTCTTGTTCGTGCTTGTGACGGTTCAACTCCTCGATGAGTTCCTGAGCAATCTTCAGCTCTCCCTCGACCTTTCTTCTCTGCTTCTCACAGTCTTGCCGTCCTCTCTTCTCGCGCTCCAAAGTATCCTCCAACTCGTCAAGAGTCGACTCGAGCTTGGCCTTGGTCTTGTTGAGGTGGTTCACCTTGTCCTCCTCAGCCTGGATATCTTCCAGAAGCTTGCGGTTGACTTCCTCCTGATGCTTCTTCTCCTTGTTCAACTTGGAGATAACCTCATCTTGAGACTGAATCTCGTCCTGTAGACTTCTGATCTGGTGGTCCTTGGCCTGCTTCTCGCTCTCCTGCTTCTTGATGGTTGTCTCCAAATCAGAAACAGTCTTTTTGAGTCCTTCATTGTCCTGCTCGATCTTCTTCTTCTGCTTCACAAGAGCAGCATTCTTCTCCTCTTCGTCGCAGAGCTGATCATTCAAATTGGCCATCTGCTTCTCGAGGTCTGCCTTCTGCGACAGCAACTTGGCAGATCGTTCCTCTCCTTCGGCACTCGAATCTCTCTCCTGTTCCAACTGGATCAGCAGTGCCTGTTTCTCGGCCTCGAGTCTCGCGTTCTCCGCCTCCATATCCTTTCTCTTTCTCTCTTCCTGTTGTTTTTCCTCTTCAAGTGTCTTGAACTTCTTCTCAAGAGCCTCGAACTCCTCGTTCTTCTTGCTGCCCTTAATCAACGGCTTAACACGTCCGAACAGTTTGAACCAAGACCACGAACGGAGGGTGCACCAAGCACGGATGTTTCTCTGGAGCACGATGAGTCCGATCTTCTGGTCGAGCTTTCTCTTGTACTCGCATTGAGCGAGGTAATGACGGCAAGCACATTGGAACTTGGCCATGATCTTTCCCAGGGCTTCATCACGGAGTTCTTCCAGATGAGCAAGCACTCCGGCTTTGAAGAACACCTTGGTCAGACCGCACTGGAACTCTTCCTGCTTGAGGTTTCCATTCTTGATCAAAGCAGCAGCGATTTTCTCTCCTGCATCTTTCATATCCTTACCGGACTTGGCGGCGTCGGCAGCCAACACAGCGTAGCGCTGTTTGAAGTCCAAATATGGCATTCTGTTCGGGAATCCCTTTCTGCAAATTCTGATTCCTTCCAACACTCCGTTGCAGGTCAGCTGGTTGAGAACCAGGTTTGCGTCGATCATTCCGGCCTTCTTCATCTCGTTCGGGATGATACAACGGATGAAGTGAGGATGTGTCTGGTGGAGCATGTGCATCAGTTTGTTCAGCGACTCTCTGTACATCATGGAGACAGTCATGAACGACGCCGACTTTCCCTTCTTCTTTCCGACCGCCTTCTTTCCATCCTTTGCCATAGCAGCAACATCCTCTTGGGTGTTGTAATCTGCCCAGAGGTCGGCCATCAGCTGATTTCCCTTGTTGCCCTTGAGCACAGTGACAGCGGTGTCGTTGAGAGGGTCCTTGTTTTTCTCCAGCCATCCCTTCACGTTGTAACGCACGGTTCCGGCGTAGTGGACGATGGCGAGATGAGCCTCGGCCTGTTTTCCCTTTGGTGGGCGTGGCTTCTGGAAGTTCGGATGCTTTCCGAGATGCTGATCGTTGAGCTTGGAAGCCAAGGTCAGGTCGGTGGCCTTTGGCACAATGCATTCCTCATCGAGCATCGACACAATACCCAGTGGCTGAAAATGATATCATTGAGTATTGAAGTGCTGCCATCTCTGCCAATTACCTTTTCGATGAGCTCAATGCAGGCCTGCAAGTCGAGTCCGAAATCAATGAATTCCCATTGAATTCCCTCTCGTTTGTATTCTTCCTGTTCCAACACGAACATGTGATGATTGAAGAATTGTTGCAGTTTCTCGTTCACAAAGTTGATCCAGAGCTGCTCGAACGAGTTCAGATCGAAGATTTCGAAACCGGCGATATCGAGGACTCCGATGAAGAAGTCGCGCGAGAGATCCTGAGCGTCGAGGGTCTTGTTACATCTGAAATGAGAGTATCAACTATCAGTTACTGTATCTTTTCAGTGTTACCTCTTGATGAGCCAAGTGAACATACGGGCGAAAAGAGCCTTGGCGAGGGCTCCGACGGCCCAGTTGACCTGTTCCAAGTTCTGTCCCTTGTTGACCCATTCGGTTCCGACCTTGACACGTGGCTTCAGAAGCGCGTTGATGAACTTCTCTGGATCCACACTGTACAGCTTACAGGCAATCTCTCCTTCTGAAACATCAATTCTTAACTCAATACACAATTTTCTGAATCTTGTTACCTTTGCCGTCCTCCAATTCGGCCTGCTCTTCTCTCGGTCTCTGCTTGAACTTGAGTTCTCCCATATGCATGATACCAGCAGTGATGGCGAATAGTTCAGACTTCTCAGTCTCTGTGAACTTCATGATATTGAATGCCTCATCAGTGATAAGCATTTCTTCCTTATCATCGACTCCATCAATAGTGACTTCGGCTTGCGACACGAAGGTATACTCCTTGATGGGGCGAGTGAGGAACAGCTTCTCTCTGAGTCCCTTGACGGCTTCGGAGTAGATCTGGTAGAAGATGTGGTAGGATCTCTCTCCGGGGGCTTGTTTGATGACACGGGACTTCTCCAAAAGATCTGGAAATGTCTGATTGATCAATGGCAGTTGCCGAGGTCACTCACAATGTTCAATGTCGGCTCCGGCGACCTTTCCACCATGGTTGAAATGGATTCGGATGAACTTTCCGAATCTCGACGAGTTGTTGTTACGGACAGTTTTGGCGTTACCTGAAATAGAATTTGCTTGCTTTTCACTGCTTTTTGTCCCCAGTCCCTCGTGGCATTTCAAGAGCCGAGGGGGATCTGGACTCTTTTCTCGAAATGTTTCATGTACAAACAGACAAAAACGAAGGGAAAGGATGGCAAGGAAAGGGAGAGAGAGACGAGCACTCGAGAATCGGCATCCCGTACACATCGGGTCGCTTGTAAATACCAGCAAACAACACATAGTGAAAGAGTGATAAGTGATTATGTAGGTGCCAGTTGACACGTTTCACTGGAGACAGGACGGACACGTACGCACCGAGATTTGTGATCTGTTGTGTCTATGGTCAGAGCGAGAGATTGAACTGGTTGAAGGTGTTCTCAGCACTTCCAACTAGTACTATCAACCAGAAAACTAAGAATCCCTGATCTTCGAGTGCTCCTCAAACACCCGCAACTATCAAGTCTTTTGATCTCGTCCCCCTCAACTTACCAAAAGCTTCCAGCACCGGATTCGTCTGCACAATTTGATCCTCGAGCGAGACTTGTGCACTGTCCTTCTTGCTCTTCTTGGTCGACTGCTGCGAGGCTCCGACCATCGCAAAGTACGAGATGACCTTCTTGGTGTTCTCTGTCTTTCCGGCTCCCGACTCACCAGTAATCAGCATCGACTGATTCTCGCGATCTGCAATTATCAGTTACTTTTCCATTCAGAAGTCAGTGCGATACCGTTCGTCATATTTCTGTAAGCCTCGTCGGAGACTGCGAACAAATGAGGCGGCATCTCGTTTCTTCTCTTGCCCAAATACATTTGACACACGGATTCAGAGTAGATCGGAAGACGTTTGTAGGGGTTGATGACGACGCAGAAAAGACCCGAGTAGGTCTGAAAGAAGGGAAGCTGACTGAAGAATAGAAGATGAATGGTCTCACGTAGATCATCATCGAGTAGTAACGCTGGCGAAGATTATGAAGGACAGAAGCGTCGTTGAGAAACGTGAGATTGGCCATGTCCTCGGTCTTCTCGTACTTCGGTGGGTTCATCTGCTGCGCGTCGTCCTTCTTGATGGTCTTCTCGATACCCTTCGACGTCACCACAACCACATTGTCTCCCTTCGAAGACTTGATCTCGGCGGCAACGAATCCCTCTTCCGGATCGGCAACCCACACATTCTTCTTCGAGTCGAACTTCTTTGTCGTCGCCGCCAGAAGCTACAAACCCAATTTAATTCTCAGAGTTCAATCAGTTTTTCTCCCTTGGCCGATCAAGAAATACTCTGGATATCGATGTTTACTTTAGTACATCACCTCGGCTTGGGGTGCGTAAAAGTAGGAAAAGAGGAGAGGCTCGAGTAGTAAAACGCAAACAAATCGACGAGTATATCTTGGAAGGATGGCAACTGGAGGAAGAGGGCTTGAGCCAGTCACTGGTACCTGTTCTGGCGACTGACGAAGGAACTGCCAGCCGGGATCCGATTCGTGTGACATGACGTCTTCTACACTCTTGTTCCTCTTTCTTTTCTAATGGTTTCTCTCGGAATCTCTGAGGAACACCGGCCGATCGAAGCGATGTCTGGAATGGCGGGAATCAGAAGGTGATGAGGGAAGAAGTTAATAAAGAAGACGAGTTGGAATCGGGAACACACGAATGAAATGTCATGACAGTTCTCCAATGATAAAGGGATATGCGGTAGATAACGAGTAAGAAAACATTGACGGAAATGAAGGACGGCTGAAACTTGGAGGTACCATATACCGAGAGAATGTCTAGAATAAAAGAGAGAAAAAGAGAGGGTATTGAGGGATGTTGTTGTTACAGTTAACAAAATGATAATACAAGAAACAATCAGAATGATTTTTCGAAATGACAAAGAATGGCAAATGCAACCTCTTGGCGCGCATGCTGCTCGAGAAGTCGGCAACTTCAGAAAACAAAAGCAAGCGGAGGATGAAGTGAAGGTGGAAAATGTGTGGGGGTGAATCAGAAGAGTCTTTCTCTTTCTTTCTGGCTCCTCGGGGCCCCGGTAACTGTCTCTCTTTCTCTCAAGAATGCACATGCGGCGATAAGTGGGAGGGGATGTGCTGCCTCTCCTCCTGCGGCAGCCGCCCGCGCCGCCACCGACCGACAGGAGCACGAGCTCCCGTGAGCCGGAGGGGGGTGTACTGTTTGCTGTATATCGTCTCTGTGCGGGATGTGGATCTCGGCAGCGGGAGCGGGAGGGAGCACCAACAGGCAGGCAGTTAGCTTCTCCTTCTCCTTCTTCTCCTTCTTCTTCCCTTCTACTCCTCCGCAAATCTCTCCTCCAACGGCACACTTATCCCGCAATGTTGTGTGTTTGCCTCGAAATTACACGATCCTTACAGCATTCTCCCCCGTCTCTTTCTCTCCGTCGACTCACTGTCTGAGGGGCGAAAAGGCGGCAAAGCCAGAGGAAATGGGGGCAACTGGAACAAGTAGTGTCCAATGAGCAGATATTAGTGATAACGGAAAGTAGCGAATCACAAATCAACTTCGTTTTTTCTCTTTGATCACAAGATTGCACAGTTTCTATGTAATTCTCGGATGCTCTGATGAATGAGTAGGCGAACTGTCGGGGGAGGAGACGGTTAGCTGCAACTAGCTCCTGCACCGTTTTGTTTGATGGGACGGCGGAAAGGAAGTGCAAAAGATATGGTCACTTGGCGCCGATGATCTGGTTCAGGAAGATCACTCGACCAGAAATCACCATAATGAGCAGAGAGCGACAGATCACAAGTTGTGGCAGCCTGTAGTTTCTGTGAGTGTGATATGTTTATCTGTTCTTGAAGAAGAAACTAGAATTCAGAATGAACTTCAGGGGTGACCTGTTCATTTGTCTATGATTCAAAATTACTCTTCAACTGAAAATGAGATCCCTTTTGGATACGGTACCATGTCAAGTGATCCATCAAAGGAAGTTAGTCAGAAGCAAATCCCCGATCAATTTTAACCATGTTCCTTTGATCCTTCTTGAATACCAACTTCCCCCGATTCTCGATCTTCCCTTTCGAAAGTTTTCTCCTTTCCCCCAAAATCCCAGTTGTTTATCTTTCATTTATCTACAACATTTTTCGGCCGCACACACGGCAAGTGTTCCTCATTTCGAGAGCCTCCTCTCTCCCCCGCTGCCGTTCTTATCACAAACAATCAAATGTTGCGAAACATCCGAATCGGGGGAGGGGGTTTCCCAGAAAGCATCTCGATCTGACTGACTCATTCCATTTCTTGGAAATGGAACCATTCTTTCCCCGTCATTTTGTTCGTATCTGTCTGCAAAAAGTTATAGTCTTCGAAGTGGTTGTGCAAAAATAAATACTTGTTTATTCTGACCCAGTTGCAAAAAAATGAAGTGATGTGTTCAACAAGAAGACAAAAAACAGAAATCAGTGTTACATTGGCTCGGTGACAAAGGATACGGCTGTTCCGCGAATCGAGTTGGACTCTCGACTGAACAGACATCCTCTGCACCTCAGAGTTTGCCAGATGGCATGTCGATAGTCTTTGACAAAGAAGATGACAACCATCGGATCAACACATGGATACGTGGTGATCACTGTCATTATCATTCCCTCATAAGACCCGAGAGTTGCCTCGAACAGAGGTGATATCATAATAACAGCCGCCGGCAGAAACATTGTGATCATTGGAATCAGTGTCTGTGCCACGAGAGCCTTGAATAGTTGCTGTTGTAGGTTGGTGGTCCTTTTGGAAGTGTATTTGAGGGAACGAAGCTTCTGGAACGTCGAGATCCCGCAGAACAAGACGATAATGATGCAGATGCTCTGGAAGTGTTATATTTGAATGCTATTTTCCGAGAATGATCCGAACTCACAATCAACTTTATTATATTTACGGCGAACAGAATGTCCGGCCACGAGATTGTTTTCCGTCCTTCGCTGTCTATTCTCTAAAAGTGCACTGTTTATCGGAATAGTCAATCAACTGGATACACAAGAAAATGGAAGTGGAAGACTCACGTAGTAGAGAGAGGAAGCGTAGATATACTCGCCCTTCGACAGATTGTAGTTGTTCTTCATCGAGTCTCTGAAACACTGAGCATTGTTCAGATTCTGATGCTTCTCTGACGAGACGTACTTGACAAGGTCATCGACGACAGCGGTTTCGCCGGCGAACAGAACTGCGGTGACCCACCATTCGAAGGAGATTTCAGCGCAGAACAGAAACCAGACGGAGCTGCGAGGCCACGTGAACCAGATCATTTGGTTGGGTCTGAAAAGTGAATTTGGGACTTGATAAGGGGGAATAGTGGCAACTGACCTACAAACGGCTAGGTATCTGTAGATGAAATGAACAGCCAACAGGGAAATTGTCATTCCGTAACAGGCACAGTTCAGAGCTGAAAGTTTTCGAATTAGTTAGAGAAGGTTTTGAGTATGACACTTACCATTGAACCAGTTAGCCAGAAAATGAGGTAGCCTCAAAGAATTCACGCTGAACACCAGATACGCTCCCCCGTAAATGTGCACCATCTGGAAAAGGAAACCTGATTTCCGGATAGATCGCAAACTGGCTTACCGGTTGATTGAGAAAGTCAACAGTGGAGAAGAAGATTCCGAGGAAGGAGAATGAGAACATGAGATACTTGTATCCTCCGAGGTTCTTGTTGCTGCGGAATAACAGAAAAGACAACAGAAGAAGGTTGGAAAATATGGAAAGACCGAATGTAACATGCGCGTAGACTTGTTGAATATCCAACAACATCATCTAAAAGAAACAGATTTTAATGAATGAGAAGACGTGCCTAACTGAATTTATACATATTCAGACAATGAACAAGACCGACAAGAACCGCCCCCCGAGTGAACAGAACAAGGGAATCACAGATGATTCAGATTATCAAAGAGTTCAATGAGTCGGAAGAGACTGGTCGCTGATAATGACGAAATTCTCTGACTAGAAAGCATTTTGTGGGATCAAGGTCAGACCAGGAACTACGACACTATAGTGTCTGGATATCGGCATCAAGAACTGAAGACAGAAGAAGAAGAAGAGGACGTGAGGAGATGCCGTGAAAACCTTTCCTCTCTTTTCTCTTGATCTTTGTCTTTCAGCTGTCTGCTCGGTAAACAGCCGCAGATTCAGATACAGATCCAAATCGACCAGGGGCTGCAGATGTTATTTCAGAAAACAAGAAAGTCAGACGATTTATTTCATTGAACTATTTGACAATGTTCGCTTAGACTTTGAGACTCAGAATAGGTCAGTAACTCGCAAAGAGAACCGAATAATATCTGGAATCTGGTTTGGTTGAGCAGAGGTGAACTGCATTATGTGAACCCGTTTTAGAGAGAATTGAGCTAGAAATTGAGTTAATAATGCTGGGAAAAACTGGATTAATGGCACGATTGGAGGTATGTTTCTGGTCTATTTTCGGCTTTTTCGTGTTATTTAGTATCTACGTGTTTTCGACTATTTGGATCAAAATTTGACATTTACAATTAGAAAAAAGAATGAGGTGGCAGCTGACAGTGAACATAACACAAGAAAATATTATTCAGGCATATATGCGTAAGGTTTTATGTTCAAAGTCTGAGACTCTGGACAGTGAATGTAAAGATTCGTTAGTCAGCACAACCTTTCTCTTTGGGGGTTCTGCTTGGATGCGCGTGAAGGGGCGGTTTCCAGTTGATGCATACTGATATTTATATCAATATCAGTTAGTTATTTAGGGAAGATCAAAAACAACGAGGAACAACTGAATTGACGCCAAGATGTATTCGTTTTCGGGAGTCATTTTTAAGAAATGAGCTCTTGCGTTTATGGGCAACTTATGTATCGAAGAAGTATGCATTCTAGTTCCGGGTGATGCCCTCGGATGACGTTATCTTCGGTCAATGGCTCAGTGAGCAGGATTAGGCGGACAAAAAGTTAAGGACAAAGAGAATTTATGAGAATGTAGGGAGAAGTTCAGTGGAAAGAGGCGAGTTCAAGAAGAAGAAAAGGGCGGCTGGAACAGGTGATCTGCCCCGACAAACTATGATGTTTGTTGCTGTGGTTTGTCGAGAAAAAAGACTGCAACTTTTGAGAGTTTGTGACTTGGATTCAGATCGAAAAAGCAAAATTAGTGGTCACTTTTTTGATTTTCATTTTCAATTATTGGTCTGATTGATGAGAATTCTCTCTAGAATTTCAATAGAAGGGCACAATCGAAAATCAAAAGACGGCGATTTCGTGGCGAGACCTCTTCTGTTCCGCTTCGCAAACTTCTCCCTCTTCTTCGGATTAAAAAGATCTCTGAAAAGTTTTGATGGAATGGAAGAGCGAAGTCCCGAAGAGAAATGGAAATTAAATATTAGTTTCCAGAAATTCGTATTCTTGCAAACTTACACATTCATAAATATTCTCCCAATTCGTCGGAATGCAAACAAATCTCGATGAAGTGTGGCAGTGGCAGATATGGGCACTTTTAGGGGGAAGTTGAATGTCGAAAAGAAGGGAAAGAAATCCGACGCTCGATTCCGAATATAGCATGCAACATGACGATAAACTAGCAGTTTGCTGCACTCTAATTAGGAAATCAAATAACACTTTTCGCAAAAGGCCGAAAACACATTCAAAGGTGTTTTTAGTTTTGATCCCACATTGAGATCCACAAATCGTAGTTTCTTGAAAAGTCAATAAATCAGATCAAGAAGAATTCCTTCTTTCGGAAAATGACACGATCATTTAGAATTTTCAACAAAGAAGATTTCCAAACTGCTATTTGAAGAAGTGATGAGAACAATCGGGAAAAATGACACAGATTCTTTGGAACATGATTATACGGGGAACACACTACTCACTCGAATAGCGTGCGTTATTTGAAAAATATCATAAAACATGAAGAAATTCACAGAAAATTAAAAGCTAGTTTTCGAGAATGCATTGTACTAATAATACTCGTCATCCAAATCTTCCTCAACGCTGATTTCGAATCCGTCGTCGGATTCCTCCTCCAGAAGCTGTTTCTCGTTCTCAAGCGGGACGAAGATTCCGTCTGTGTCTTCGATATTTCCCATTGCTGAAGTTTAAAAAAAACGTTGACAAATAGAAATTGGACTCGAAAAATGAACTCACCTTCAACTGATTTGTTGTTTTCTGTTTTCAGGCTTTCAGGATAATTATTCTCCTGGCTAAACTGGTCTTCAGAAAAATCAGAACTCGTAGACGGAAGTCTAGCGTCTTCCGATCTCTGGTCCCAAACAATATCCATATCGTCTTCCTCGGTGTCTTCAGATCCTTTGTGTTCGTCCATTTCGTAATTTCTCAGAGGAATCTCGTGAATCACGACTACGACTTCACCGGTTTTCTGAAAAATTTGAATAAAAGCTGGATATGCAATTTGAAAACCTCTTGCTTGAATTTCACAGTTTTTGAAGCTCCAAAAGTTGTTTTGATCATTGACTTTTTGGGTGGCGCCGCAGGTTTTTCCGGATGATCAACTTCCATTTCGACAAGTTCAGGTTCAGAAGGAATGTCGACAGGGACTTTTGCAACTACTTTCACTTCATTAGCATCCTTTCTCGTATTCTGCTCTGCGACTGAGTGGTCCTCTAAGAAGAAGAGCTCCGATGCGAGAGAATTCTGAAAATATCGGCAACCAAGATTTTTAGTTTGTTTCTGGAGATTCGCAACTTACATTCGTTCGCCTTCCCGATGGCTTTACTGGAGCTTCATTCTTCTCGGTCTTCATCTTCTTCATCACTTTATTATCACACAACTCCGATTTTTCGTCGCTACTCTTGATTTTTCTTGGACGACCTCGCTTACGTTTCTCCATTGGCTCCGGAATCTCCGGTTCCGACACAGGAGAATGACCTTTCTGATATGGTTTCCTTATCACTCCATTGGTATCGGTACACTCTGCCTCCTTACTATTCGCTGAATCCGTATATTTCTCATCTTCATCTTGAAAAACAATCGTTCTTTCAACAAAATCGACAGTTTTCGTAGATTTAATGACTTCTGAAAAATGGAGAAGTTACAATCGCCTCAAAAATTTCAATAACTCACGAGAAGTTTCAGATTTCAAGAATTTGGGAAATTTCTTTGCTTGGTATACGCTTTCTTTGACGGACAAGCGATTGCTAGATTGATTCGAAATTTTCGACTCTTCCGCCGCATTTTCAGCAAAATCAAAAGCTCCTGTCGTCGTAACAACCTCTGAAAGACAAAAAACGGTTCACTTACATAAAATAGCTACTCACGAGAAGTTTCAGGCTTGAGGAACTTGGGTAATCGGACCTGAGCTTGATACGCTTTCTGTTTGATCAACAAACGATTGCCCGACTGCTTCGTAGAACTTGATTGTTTAACAATCTGAGAATCGAAAAAATAAATTTAAAAAAAGATTTTCTTAAACTCACAACCCTCTCGGCAATCTGTGAACCGGTCTCTTCAATGCACTTCCGGACGATTGTTTTCAAAGCTTTTTGAGGATTTTGAGGAAAAGAAGTGGCATCAGGTAGTGCAAAAGCCTTTCTAATTCTCATATATTCCTCATGAGCAACTCCCAATTCGGAAAATATCGGCGACTTTAACATATTCATCATATTGCCCAGCGGATCATTGACATTTATCTCCACTGGAAGACCGTTCAAGTTTTCATCCGTACGGTACCACTTGAAGCATGTAGGATCGTACTGAAAAATGTAAATGTTCACCGAATAAATTGAAAACACCTACTGCGGATGTGTATGCAACGAATTTAAAAGCTTTGTCTTTGTAGAGCTTCGAGAAACAGAGAACCGCGTCGAGGATTTCTTCGTCGAAGAGGAGATCGAACAGACTGGAGAAGGACTCGAAAGCATACGGATTCATTTTGATCTTGACGACGTGATTGACTTGTTGAAGATAGAAGAAAGTGTACGTGGAGTACAGACCGAACAGGCGCTCCTCCAAAGATCGCTTAACGTCGTGGCAGTAGTATTCCGACATGTACGGTTGACAATAGGCTAGCAGATGCTCATTAAACTGAAATTTTAAATGAATTAATCAAAAACCAATAAACAAAGACAAACTTCAATAATTTCCGCATGTTCGCTTCGTCCATGGAATAACTTGATCATTCCGAGATGTTTGAACAGATGTTTGTAGTCAACAAACCTAGAAAGCTGGGAATATTCGTAGAATATCTGGTAAACATGTGAAAAACTTACCTCCGCGATTCCAGTCGTAGAAACGCCTTCAAAAACGTGTCCAAGTCAGATTGAAGTCCAGCATACACCGGAATCAGTGAAGTTGTCCCTCCCTTTGGCATTTTCGCGTCGAAGATGGAAGGATTCTAGAAACAAAAGAAAGGCGTTTCTGAATTTATGAAGGAAAAACCCGAAAATTCGAAAAAAAAATCGCAAAATAAAACAAAAACAGAATTTGAAAAAGAAAACAATGGGCGGTTCGAAGTTGTCACGTCAGCTCGCTGCGAGACCCACACAATGCTTAGTGCCTGCGCCTTTAATACCGTAATCTATTAAAATGGTTTTTTTTTTCTGTTTCTTCAAGTTTATTTTCAAGAAAATTTTCTTTTATAAAAGCGTTATAGTTTTACATGTAATTACAGTTTATAAGAAAAATAATAACAAAAAAAAAGAAAAATTAAACAATGAACTGGGTATTATGAGGAAAAGCCGTGAAATTGCTGTAGTCGATTTGGGGTTCGCAGATTGGTCGATTGTAAACTGTAGGTCGTGTCAGAATACAGATGCCAACAAGAAGAATGATGATAGCAAGAATCAGAAAGATGACGATGATGAGAAGAAGAGAATCCTTGAGGGGTCGCGATGTTGAAAGGAATGCCGACTGCTCTTTCCTTACACTTTTTTCCACAGATCCTGAAAATAAAACAGTTTTCTTGTCCACTTTGCATATAAAAACTTACTTTGTTCAAATTTCACTTCCGAATACTTGTCCGTTTCACACTTCTCTCCAGTTGGACAAAAAATTTGACACTTGAGACCATAATATCCGGGAAGACATTCGAAACGAATCGAAGTGGAGATGATGGTATTTTGTTGCGAAACAGTCTCGTTGATCCATGGATTCCCAATCAAAAGTGGCAGCCGAGTTCCCATTTTGTCTCCGATTCGGTTTCCAGTCAAACTCAGCATTTGGATAGTGTAGTCGAAGATTGGAATTGGAGAGGTTGAAGGGGAAGAGGGCATTGGGAAGACAAGCTCTTTTTGGACATTGGGAAGGAGATGAACATCCAGAGAGATACCGTATCGAGAAGTATTTGATCTGTCGACAACTTCAATTCGAACGGCAACTTGTTCCGAAGATGATAGCCGGAGCCAGACGATTCCAGTAGAGTGGGAAAGATGAATAAGAGAAAATAGGATGATGAGAGAAAGGAACATAGGACTGCTCATGATTGTAGAACACGTAAAAACTGGTTTATTATGTTACAGTCTTCTGTTTATATAGTCCGTGGTCGAGTGCAAATGGGCGGGGCATAAAGGTACTGCACCTGCACCACAGTATACTCTTCCGTGCGGCGGCTCCCTTTTGAGAGTATACCAGTTGATTTCCGTTCTCTCAAATGTGCCCAGATGGTTCTTCAATCTAACTAAAAGAGTATACTTTTTCAGTCTTTGATGTGTTCCGCATTGTGCCAAATTCCCCAGAGATTCACAAACGAACGATGGTTTTCTGATGATTCGGAACTTTGTTACTCTGGAATCAGCGTCACTCTTTCCATCCAAAAAAGTTTGAATTAGAGTTCTTTTTCATCTCATCTCATCAAAAATCAAAATTCCAATTGAATAGACCCAGATTAGACCGCGTATTCTTTGGTCGGTATCTTCTGTGTCCCACAGTGCACCTAGCACCCAAAGGATTCAAGTTCCTCAAGTTCTTGCACGTTTACATCGTTTTTACGTAACACTGCACTGTCTGAATACCCATTTGATTCCTTCGATTCCAAGATGACTAACTCAAAAATCCTTCCCGTTTGTGTTATTATTCACTGCACACTACACTCGATTCCCTGCTGAATCCGTCTCTAATTCTCATTTCCCTCGAGTACAAACCAGCTGTCGGACGGGCGGTTCGTCTCACAAAGTCTCGGAACATAAAGATCAGCTTCTATAAAACCCATAATTGGTGTTCCATAGATGCTCTCTATCATGACTTTGCTGCACATCATCCAGTACATCGGATTCCTGGGTGCCCAACTTTCCAATTGCATTCTCATCTATCTGATCCTCACCAAAGCCAATAAACTGTTCGGTGTCTACCGATACGTGATGCTCGTCTTTGCCATCTTCTTCGTCTTATATTCCTGGATCGAAGTGTTCACTCAACCTGTCATCCACATCAAAAGTCCCGTTTGTATTGTTTTCATGGACAGTCCATTGAAGTATTACAAATGGATCGGATTCAATCTCACTTGTGAGTAGATAAACAGATAGTTGATAAGCCAAGATCGAGTTCTACAGGTCTGTACTGCGGCTCGTTTGCTCTCGTGATTTCCCTTCTTGCCGCACAGTTCTTCTACAGATACTTGGCAGTTTGCAAGTGAGTCCACTCGTAGGATTTGAATGACAACTGAACCTAACTTTCTCCCAGATCCCATGTACTTTCGCACGGCGAAACCCGCACAGTTCTGATGATCTTCTTGCCCTGTATCCTGTGCTTCGTCGCCTGGTTTGAGTTCGTGTACTGGGGAATGTCCGGCAGCGTCGAGAAGCAATTGTACATGAAGTAAGACTTGAAGTCCGCTTTGATTAGCACTTTTTGTTTATCTTTCCAGACAAGAACTACGAGAGATTTATGACGAAGACTCGGAAAGAGTCTCTTTCATTGCTGTTATGTACTGGTCGATTGGTTCGGATGGACAGAAAGTGTGGAAGGTCTGGGACATTGCACTGCTTCTCGCGTGTGTTGTTACTATTGTAAGGAACATGTTTTTTTTGTGCGTTTTTCAAAAAAGAAATGAGTTTAGGGTGTCTGTTTCATGACGATTGTCTTCTGCGCCACAAAGATTTTCCTGGAGATGAAGAAGAGCAACAACTTCATGAGTACAAGAACAATGGAGCTGAATCGACAGTTGTTTATCACACTGACACTTCAGGTACTATTGTTGCACTAAGCGTTGATTATATTCAATAGACTGATAGCCATGATCGTCGTTCAGACTATTCTCCCGCTCTTCATGATGTATATTCCGGTGGGTCTCGCAACGACTCTTCCTATTTTCGAAATTCAAAACGGTCGCCTGGCGAACTTCACCGCAGCGAGTCTCGCCGTGTATCCATCAATCGAACCACTGATTCCAATGGTGTGCATCAAAGAGTTTCGGAGTGCCATTTGTGGTAAGAATCCGAAACACGGGTCATAGATCATAGAATCAGTTCTTACAGCTCGCCGAGGAAAAGTTGCAGTGCTTCCGAACACCATCTCCTCTAACATCTCCAGAGTTCATTCTTCCGGCCCCGTTCTGTGATCATTTGTTCAGTTGGTTGCAGATATTTATATTTTTGACATATCTTTTCATCAAAACGCCGATTTGTTCTCATTTGTTCCCTATTCAATTTATTCAATTCTGCTCAAATTGAATGAACCTTATGAAAGTATAAATTGGATTTGTAGACTCCTCCCTCTCCATCTGGAACAATGATTCACTTGTTATCCTACCTGATCAGCATTCATTTTTCCAGAATTCTCTCCACAATTTCAGTCTAGTTACTCCATATTAGACAATTGGGCACCAGCATCTGAAACTACAAAAGTGGATTGACGCGATTCGACGAAAAGAACTAAAAACAAGATATCCGAGAAACGACTGACACAGTGACAATCGTTCTCTCTTTTCCGATGTCTCCGAATGGTTCGTTTTGTCATTCTGTCCCTTATCAGCATGTTCCCTTCCCACATTGTCATCCTTCCAGATATGATCTACCTCCATATCATCCAATACATCGGTTTCGTCGGTGCACAGGTGTCCAACACATTTCTCGTCTACCTAATCATCACTCGAGCCAGAAAACTCTTCGGCACCTATCGATATGTCATGCTTTCCTTTGCTATCTACTTCTCGATCTATGCCTGGATCGAGATTCTCACACAACCTGTACCTGGAATGAATTGACACTATAACCGTTGTGTTTTCAGATAATCCATATCAAGAGTCCCGCTTGTATTGTTTTCATGGAAAGCCCGCTGAAGTATTCGCAGGGAATCGGGTATAATATCGTTTGTGAGTTCTTTGGAAACCAATTTGGAATGGAAACTTGGGAATTAAGAACACGTTTTTTGATTTTTTGAGGTCACTAGCTATTTCTAAAGTCTTCTAGAAAAACAAGACAATATGCAATTGGGGGATCGGATACTATTTATCTTTTCAAACAAATCATCGATGCAAAACATGCTACTTCCAGGTCTCTACTGTGCATGCTTCGCTCTGGTCATTTCTCTTCTGGCTGCCCAATTCTTCTATCGTTACATCGCCGTTTGCAAGTAAATCTCCCCCATTTCCATCTTCCCGTAGCTCCCCAAAATTCCAGATCTCACCTTCTGTCCAATCACGAGCCCCTCGTTCTGTTTTCCATTTTTCTTCCCTGCGTCATCTGCTTTGTTGCTTGGTACGAATTCGTGTACTGGGGCATGGCAAATAGTCCCGAGAAGCAAATGTATTTGAAGTGAGACACACGCATCACACTCAACAGAACTCATTTCTGATTTGTGATTCAGAGAAGAACTGGAGATGTATTACCAGGAAGACTCTACGAAAGTCGATTTCATAGCTGTGATGTACTGGTCGATTGGAGAACACGGGCAGAAGATTTGGCGGTTTTGGGACTTGATGCTTCTGATCGCTTGTGTGCTGACCATTGTTAGTGATACTGCTGATATTGATAAGAAGATCAGGAACATGATGTTTCAGGGAGGCTGCTTTGCAACAATCCTGTTTTGTGCTACAAAAATCTATCTGAAAATGAAGAAAGCTGGTAGTATGATGAGTAAGAAGACCGTGGAACTGAATCGACAGCTGTTCGTTACTTTGACTTTTCAAGTTAGTAAAAGTACTGGATCAATCCTTTGAAAAGCTATTACCATTTTCAGACCCTGCTTCCTCTTTTCATGATGTATATCCCCGTCGGCCTCGAGATCTCCGTCCCTTTGCTGGAGATCGAAACCGGTCATCTGGCCAATTTCACTGCAGGTAGTCTGGCAATCTACCCGTCTCTCGAACCACTTATTCCCATTTTCTGCATAAGGGATTTCAAAAATGTTCTGTTATGTAGGTTGAAATCCTGGATCAATTCAGAATAACTTTAATTCAGGTCGTCACAAGAAAAAAGTTTCCTTGGCAACGTGTTCACCGCATTCCGGACAGTACTCGACCAACTTTCGAGGAATTCAATGATCCAATTGTTTATTTTCAAGAAAAAAAAAATGATAATCATCATCTTTTTTATTTAATAACTTTCTAATTCTGTCCGGATTTTCGTTTTTTCGTTTTTCCGTTTTTCTTAAGAAGAAATTTCTGTGCGCACTTTTTTTGCGTGCAACCAAAAGGTTGAACTTGTTACCGTGAGAACAAAAGATAAACGCGCTGCCGGCTGCGCCACCGACTCGGTCCGAAGAGGGAAACTAAAGGGCTATGGCGTTCCGATGGAAATGGAGACAATGGACCAAATGGACATGGGATTTCGGGTGTCAAGAAGTTCAAAAATCAAACAGTTTCGCGGTCAAAGAAGTTCGCGGTCGGAAAGTATACTGTAGCTCACTATGCAGACTGTTGTTGTCGATTTACGACAATTTTTGATTGAAAATTATTTTCTTTCTCTGAAATTGTCCTTTTTTGCCTGTTTTCCACCGAAAAAGCCGAAATGAAAAATAAATGGTGAGTAATTTCATTTTAAAGCTCTTTTTAAACGTTATTTTAGTGGTAAAAAAAGACTTTCCAATGGTTCGGAAGATGCCCATGATGCTCTCTCTCTGCAACAGCTCCAAGTCGAGCAAGATCAACCGTAAGATTTTTCAAATCAATTACAAAAACATTGCAATCGTTTTTTTCCAGTGATCGCCTCGATTGTCTCGGAATCCCGGTCCAGCCGACGTATTTCGTCTCTCCACTTCCGGCGTATCACGACGGAGAACCGTAAGGGTTTTCTCATCAAAAAACAACCAAGTTCTTCTTCTTCAGGAGCTCTTCTGACCGCCGCTTGACTCCTGTCCAGAGAAAAAAAGCGGCAAATGCTGCTCGAATGAAAGCGAAGCGTGAACGCGTATGGCTCTCGCTCGGAACAACCTCGAAGAACGTCATCTGCGATTGGGCAAGTATCTGGACCAATCTTTAGCTTCGATGGGACAGCATTCTACGACACTCTTGACCCGAATCAGAAGACAGCGGCGGATGCGATTCTGGAAGCAGCCGACGATGTGTCCCAGGAACGACTCTTCTACTTGGATGGGCCAGGTGGAAATGGGAAGACCTACACCTACACCGCCATCCACAAGATTCTTGAAATTGAAATTGAAATTTTATTCAGCATTAGCGACAGAGAGAAAGAAATAATGGGGCAATAATGAGAAGGGGGGAAGGTGGACATATTGAAGCTGAATGGTATAGGAT
>LR563964.1:0-20475 GCA_900536345.3 Caenorhabditis sp. 39 LS-2015 | reverse complement strand
CTGATTGCGGCTCAGTTGAGTGCCTTGCATACCAATGAGAAAGTGTTCGAACAGCCGGACAAATTCGATCCGGAGAGGTTTTTGAAGAACGAGAAACTGATCCAGCAGGTGATTCCGTTTGGAATAGGGAAGAGATCCTGTCTTGGGGAGGCATTGGCAAGGGCCGAACTGTACTTGGTGAGTTGAAAGTCTTTTCGGCAGAACATTGAATTTGAAATGTTCAGATAATCGGAAACCTGCTGCTCCGTTACAACTTCCATCCCAACGGAGCGTTGCCAACAGTGGATGACATGAATCCTCTCACCGCTGCGAAACGATGCGATGTTTACAAGATGAAGTTCGAAAAGATTCAACGGGATATGTAAAACAAACTGAAATTATAATAAATATTGCCACCTTGATTTGTACATTGAATGAAGCACTACATCCTACAAGTGATTTCTCTTATGTTGTCGGAGAGTCAAAGAATGAGTGAGAGAGAAATAAAGAATTCTATAATTTGGTTTCATATAAATGGCAGGAATCGTGTACATGTCATGACATTTTGCCTAGAAGTGAAGATATACATACAAATTAATGGTAATAGTCTAGAAGGAATGTGCACAATCAACAATGCAGATCCTAAAACGTGTTGGTAAATATATAAGTTGGTGGTGGTAAATGAGGAAGGCAAGAATAGTGAAGGAACAAGGGAAGCATAACAAATAACATTTGAAAATGAATAAGGAGAAGTTGCATACAAAACGAAATGTGTGGACTGGTTTACTCGTCAATCTTTTTCCCGTAGAAAGTGTTCGTTTCATGGCCTACTTGTTCTAGTGCGGAAAGAATCTGAAAGCAGCGAGTTCGATGAAGATCACATTTGCCGAGACTCACATAATCGAGATGTTCTTTCGTGTGATCGGCACTCAAACAGAAGCGGACTCGTGCTTCGAGAAGAGGAGTGGCCGGATAGCCGACGGCTACCACTCCGATATTGTGTTTCAGCATTCGCCGAGAGAACTCGCTGAAAAACTCCAATAGAAGATTCTCAGCAAATTTCCTCTACTTACACGACTTTTGTAATGTAGAAAGTCATCAAAGGCACAACCGGACTGTCGTTGTTTCCGTAAATCAAAAATCCCTTCTTGCGTAGTTCTTTCCGGAAGTAACGAGTATTTTCTAGCAGCTGGATAGCCTTCTGTCGCCCAATATCTGTACCATCGCGTCCAGACATGATCTGAAAGTTTGACAATGTGTGTCCACTACGCTTCTCCGATTTCAGTTACCAAAACTGCTTTCTCAACTTGAGCGATTAGCGGTGGCGACATGGTGACTCCATAAACAGCTCCAGCAGAATATCGGCGGATATGGTCGATGACTCGCTTGGTTCCGCCCATATATCCTCCAGCAGAAGCGAACGATTTGGTGAGAGTGCCCATCATGATGTCAATATCCCTGGGATTGCATCCCCAATACTCGGCAACTCCTCTTCCAGTTGGACCGACTGCTCCGATACTGTGTGCTTCGTCGAGGAACAAGTAACAGTTGTACTTCTTTTTGATGGCGATGAAGGCTGGCAGATCGACGATTGTGCCCTCCATACTAAAATGCTGACATTTTCACTAGTCTACCACCAACTATGCCATTCAACTAACAATGCTATCACTAACTAACCTATAAATACCTTCAATGACAATCAGAACCTTGTTGTACTTTTGACCGGTTTTCGAGCTGACACCACAAAGAGCATCTCGAAGTTTCCGCTCACAATCCTTCGCGTCTGAAATTATTTAATCATTAATCCAAAAGAGTCTATCGCAAGTGGAGTATTTACCATTATGTTTGAAAACCAAAATTTGAGCTCCAGACAGTCGACATCCGGTGACAAGGGAAGCATGGTTGAGACGATCCGAAAGAATCAGGGATCCTTTATCCACCAACGAAGGAATGTTCATCGAATTCGTGGCAAAACCCATTGGAAACACAACGGCATCTTCTACGTTCAAATACTCGGCGATAGTTCGATCTACGGAGTGATGAACAAGATGATTGCCTGAAAAGTGAATAGTTTTAATTGCAGCCCCAATTAATGATAAACTCACCCTGCTCCTGACGAGAGCCTCCGCAGTTGATTCCGTATTTGTCAATTTGGGCAGCGGCGGCTTCAGCACAGACTCCCGATCGATGTGAGAATCCAAGATAATTGTACGAACCGAGGTTGATAACTTCGGATTCCGTCCCTGTGTATCTACAAACTGGCATTGTTTTGTTGACCCGGACAACACATTTTCCAAACTTACTCTTGAGTCCATCCGTGATCTTTGCTGGTTCTATCCTTCAGTCTGACAATCGCCCCGGGAACACCACTGATCGGTCTGTTGACCACATCTGTGGACTGTCGGTAGATATGATCCGTGTACGTGGCATCGAAACTGTTTCCAAGTGGCGGGAAGTCCTGAAGAACAAATTTTGATTCATGGTCTCTATTTGTTCCGGGTGATTCATTTTTATCAGCATTCTTTCCCCTGTTTCTCCACTTTTTGTGGTTATAGCCGGGCGTCGGCGTGCGATCGACACCGCTGCGACAAGAGGAGATAGTTTCGTTTTCTTATCTAATCAGGAAGTGTGCGGAAAACGAAGTACAGCGTCACAAGAAACAGATATTGAAGTATGTGACTTACAGCCATCCTGGGATCTCCTTTCGCTCGCTTTGTCTTCACAATTCCCCATTTGTCCATAAAAGTGGCAACGAAAGCTCCAAGAAGCATCATTGTGATATTGAATTGAACGAGCCAGAATACGTAGAATGCTGGTTTCGGACATGGATCCATATACGAGTCTTTTGCCGGTGCCTTTCCGTTTTTTACCCTAGTAATTTCAAAGTTCTTTTGAATTCTCTCAATTTTTATGGAGAACTCACTTCCCATTGGTCGCCATTTTCCCATTTTGTGTTCCGGCCATCTTCTGGAACCTGAAAAACATAAAAATTTATTGACTTTCCAAGAAAAAAGCATTAAAAAACCAAAAAAATGAGCAAAAAAAGGTCGAAAAACCATTAAAAATTCATCAGTACAATGGAGCGCACATGCAGCAATAACCTCGTTTTCGCAGATTTTGCAGCGGTTTTGATGGGAAAAAAGGGTCAAGAGACGGGAAAAAGAAGAGAAAAGAGAAGAAAAGAATGATATCAATCAAGTAATCAGTGTGATAAGAGACGACTGAGCGCAAAGTACATGGGAGAATGCCGGTGGCTACACACTTGGCGAGGAGAACGCGAGAAAAGGTGGCATGATTCACATTCACGTGCCTCTCACCTAGATTCTTTGCGTCGAACCATATTTTGCTGTCTTCGGAAACTATACAAAACAGGGATGGGGCATGTGAACACCATATGCGTCAGTTGCAGAAAGAACAAAACAGCGTGTTCCCCCTGGTATCCTTGTGCCCATGTCATGGCCCCGGCCCGGCCAATGGACCAGGGTGGTGCCGAATCGGGACCTCTGTAGGCGAGAATATTCAAATAGTCAGAACCACATCGAACGTCAACCATGAATCGTTTGGTTCTGCTTGCCATCGTCTCGATTCTCGGTAAGGGGCAATACCAGGATCTCTCGAAAGATCCTCAATTCAGCACCTCGGGATTCGTCTCAAGTCGTCATTGATCATGTTCTCGACATCATGCCTCTGTTGCCCCAAGAACCGAAGCCAGCCGTTGTCCTTCCTCCTCTCTTCGAAAACTTCACTGGAGTAGTTCACACTGTGAACAAAGTGAAGCACTTTTTGAACAATGGAGAGAAAGATTTCACAAGTGTGGGTTCTCGAAAGTTTAGAAAGATACTGAAGTCACTAGATTTCAGACGTGGGATGATTCTCTGGCAGGATTGGCGGACGAACGAGTGGAAAAATGCCCTAATGAGATCTTGTTTACCAACTATTCATTCTTCGGCAAGTACAAAGATTTCTTGGAGCTGGAACAGCAGTTGGACTCTAATATCTCCAACATATTCTTCCCAAAGTCGCTTCCGATCAGCGCGGTTCGCAGTAACGGATCGATGCAGCTGCAGTTGACGATCGGTTCGAGAATCGGATGTGCCCTGGCAGAATGCTCGGATAGCTACGACTTTCTGTGCCTATTCGAACCGAGGTTAGCACTGGAACTGGTGAAAGAGTCATTCTTCTGTTTCAGACTCTCCGCTGAAGAAAACATCGGAATAGAGGCTTGTGAACAGGACGCCAATTACACAAACCTTTGCGTCGAGCAGCCATTCAACTACTCTTCACTGGATGCGGATAGGTTCAAGGAACAGATGATGGGGTGGAATGGGTACAGAAGAATCGTGGCAAAGGCGTTTAACGTTCCAGCAATGTACGAATTGGTGAGTTGGAATATGTCATGGAAAAAAGAAAAAGCAACTCTCATTGTCAGGTCTGGTCGAAAGAGTTCGAGGAAACCGCCGAGCTGATTGCCAACGAGTGCGACAAGTTTGAAGGCGTGTTGTCAGAGCCATCTGCTCACCTGTATGCCCATCCGAGAACTTTGGAACCGATCGGGTTCGGGTGGCTCTTGGCTCACCACTTGCCCACTTCTGGAGTATTCCCTCCGACTCTTCCAGCTATCATGTCTCCAAATCAGAAGGTTTTCGGGTGTTCTCCCACCAACTCGACGATATGCAAAGCATACTCGTATTTCTGTTTCATCGGCCCCGAACCGTGAGTTTCACAGTTCAACGCCTCCGATTGATAACGGGCTGAACTGTTTCAGAGAGTGCAAAGAAATCGAGCCGACAGCGGAAGATAAGCTGTGCACAGAGTGTTCTGGTGACTGTTTCGATGGTCTCTGTCAGATTCCGATAGTGGAGGAACAGCCGAAAACAGTGGAAGTGGGGCGGAAAGCACCGGAACCGGAGAAGTTGAAGGATGTCGAAAAGACGAGGACGACGACGGAAGAATACATGTGGGACGCGTGGAAGTTCTGGACACTCGCAGTCTGCGTGGTCCTCTGCGTGGCCATCGCTTTCTTCCTGATTTGGACTCTTGTCACTACTGATTATGATTAGTTTCTACTCGTTACAACAATAATAATAATAAACTTGTTGATTTCTTGTAAATTCTCCAAATAGAGGGCATTCTGGATCCACAAAAGTGACCGAGTACATACATCCTAGACAGAGAAAGAGCGTGTTCCTTGATATGAAATTCACGTGACATTCCAAAAAGTGCCGTGCTTCCCAACGTGTCCTGCCAGTTGGAAAGCACAGCAGACTAACATTCTGTCAGACTGCAAAGTTTACGAGAAACATGGCAGAGGCTTCGAAAACGTTTTTAGGTGAGTATGGGTGTCTTGGGCTGCATTTGATTCGGCAAACTTCAGATTATTATCCATTCGGACGGACCGAGTTCCAATTCAATGTGAAAGACGTGGCGAAACTGGATAAGAAGGGTGTGAAGAGTGAGACTTACACGACTGGAGACATCGATTGGTCAGTGATAGGGAATTGCTATCAGCAAATTGTGATATGTCCTGCAGGAATCTGAATGTTGTCTTGAACGAGGAGAAGAAGGAGAAGCATCTGTCGGCGTTCCTGTACTGCAATGCGGCGGACATTGTCAATGCCTGGGAGATCGAGGCACAGTTTCGAATCGTGCTCGAGAACAAAAAGAACGAGAAACAGTCGATTGCTCGCCAGATGGACTTTGTGTTTTTGTGCGAGACGGACGAGAACCGCGGATGGAGCAAGTTTGCAGAGTTCGATCAAGTAATGGACAAAGAGAACGGATTCCTGGACGACGAAGACGTCTCTTTCCGTGTCATGGTCGGTGTCAAATCGACGAAAGGATTCGAATCTCCCCGGTATTTTGACTTCACCGTCAACGATAAAATGTTTTCCGATGTGACTCTCTTGGTCGATGGATTCCATTTCTACATGAACAAAATGGTACTGTTTGCCGTCCACTCCTCTTTGAATTTCCCATTTTTTCAGATGCTTTCCGTTCATTCTCCGGTCATTGGCGAACTCATTTTGTCTGCCAAGGAAGATGAAACAATTGTCATCAATGACGTCGACCGCCAAGAGTTCCACGACTTCGTCCAACTGCTCTACGCTGTTCCGATCCGTATCGACAGTTTGTTTTTGTTCGAATGTCCTTTCATTGCCCTCTTCTTCCAGAAAACAACATTGCTTTCCTGTTGAAACTGTCGTCTCGTTTCGACACGAAAGGACTCAAAAACATGTGCGAGATGTATCTGCAGCAGGCTGCAACTGAGAAGACATTGACGATGGCCGAGTGCGTGAAGATTGCCAATGATAACGATCTGCCAAACTTCGTGAACCTTGTCGTCAATGAGGCGAAGACATCTGAGGAGCTGGCCGAGAAGTTTGGGAATTTGGAGGTGTTCGATTCGGAAACCATCAAGAAAGTCATCGATAGATCACTGTCTTTCGTTTAATAAACACGTGTCTTTTTCAATTTCTTCTTTTCATTTTCTTTTGCCACGTGGCCTTTTTTATTTCACGTGGCGACCTCTGATTTGACACGTATTGCACCGGCCAACTGGACAGTTTGTTGACAGTTTCGCATAAACAGATTGGATATTAGTCTCTTACATTTTTGGTGTGCTTCAAAATGAATTGGCTGTTCGGTGATAAGACCAAGAAGTTGACCGGTGAGTTGTGATAAGAGTAGTATGAATTGATCCAAAAACTGATTCCAGGTAGCTATCCGCACGGTCAAAAGTTCTTCCGTTGCTCGTTCACCAGAGAACAAATCGAAGCCGAAAAAATGCTTTGCAGCGAGAAGGCAACTTCCGGACAGATCTACTGGTTTGTAATTGATTTGTTGCTGTTGAAATAATCGAAAGTTTAGGAGATTGTTCACCCAAAAAGAGAATCAAGATGGGTTGTACGTGTCGTTGAGATGTGATTCGGAGAAGAATGATGAGAAGAAAGAGGAGAAGAAGTGGAAAGTGGAAGCGGAACACACGATTCGTGTTCTGAACTCGGCGGATCTGAGCAAGAGTATCATTCTTCACAAGACATTGGAATTCGATTCCGAGAATAAATCGCAAGGGTACCATGTTAAGTTTCCTTCTCCCATCGACGACTTTTTCGATGACGATTGTATGACTTTCGAAGTAGAAATCGGTGTCAAATCAATCAATTTTCCGGAGCAAACCGCTGTCAAAACCCCGAATGGAACCGATGTGACTCTTCTTATCGACGACGAGAAGTTCATTGTGAACACAAAGGTACGGTTACAGTAATACAGTGAATTGGGTGAGATTTGATTGCAGACTCTGTCTGATGTCTCTACGGTCTTCTCGACATTGTTCGAAGGCATCGGAGATTCGGAAGAAGCCAAGAAGGACGACGCAACCACTGTGCCAATCAATAACACAAATTCCGCCGCGTTCCGTATGCTGTTGAATATTATCCAGGGAGATCCGGTCAAAATTGATGGTATTCAGTGCATAGAAATCGGGAGAGATCATGTTCAATATTGCAGGAGAACATGTCGAGGAACTGCTGAAATTGGGAGAGAGATTCAAAGTGAGTGCAGTGAGCAAGGAATGCGCACAGTTTCTGAAAACATCGGTGGTGGATGACGCGGAAGCAGTGAGACTGGCTGACAAGTACAAGTTGGAGGATGTGATTGTACGGCAGACAAGGGAACAGTATCAAATCGATGCATTTCTTTCAGGTTCAAAAGTTGGAGTCGCTGAACACTCTGTTCGACCTGAAGACAGCTTTCAAATCGTACCGTTACTTCAGCGAGAGCACTATGAAACTTCTGCTCAAGAAGCTGCTTACTGTCAAATCCTAGAAACTCGACTGAACAGTCACAGCTAAAAATATCATTTATGGCTTGTTGTCAAGACTTTTTGATGTCTTTTTTGTTGTTGTAAATAAAGTGAAATGAAATTTGATGATCTGTCTATAATTCTCTCGCCTCCATCAATTCAAATATGGGGCATTGCTTATCGTAGAAGTTGTAGATCATGGATATTTCTCGGGACTCGCGACAAATGTTGAACGCCTTCTGGACGGCATGCAGTACCATAAGAATCTCTCCGACTCGCATGCAATGATCCTCGTTTTGTCGGACACTCTTCTCGTATTCAGCGAGCTCTTCGAAGATCTTCGAACGCTGTCTCTTGCATATTTCAATGCATTCGTCTGTTTGATCTTGGAGTCCTTCAAAGTAAATTCATTCAGTTGATGTTTATGATTTCAAAGTATCTCTAAACCATTTCCAAATACTCACCAAAGTCCCAGTAGATCAATGCAGTGAGCAACAAGAACTCGGGCAGTTCCAGTTTCACTTGTTGCAAATGTGTCCGCAACGTCTTCTTCATCATTTTCCAATAGGGTTTCAGAATTCTGAAAATAAATCTTTTTATCTTCATGAATCCCTTTCCAATTATACATTGAAGCTTGCTTCGCACGTTCCTCATCCTTATCATCTGGATCGTGATAGTATTTCTCAAGATGCTCGTCATCTACGTAGTCGTCATTCGGTAGGATCAAGTGTCCATTCTCTGCAACAGAATTGCTGTCCGTTCTAATTTTCTTATTTTTACTTACTGTCTGGTAGCGACCTGAATGCCCATTCAAACAGAATGAATGGAACTAAAAAGTGCGGAAAAAGGAACTTGTGATGCTCCTCATTCATTTGATCCCGGAAGAATGGACTTATCACTTCCAGCATCAAGTTGAAATCAATATGCACAACTTCGTTCATTTCGATGTTATTGGAAAGTTTAGGAACATGATTATCCTGAAATAGAACACAATTTGGAGATGGAAGACTAATATGTATAGGCATACCGTTAATTTGAATGTCGTCTTGCGTGCATCAATCAGTTTTTTGTATGCCTCGTGCAGCTGTTCCAGAAGACTTCTCTCCAGATTTGACGTGCTCGGACTTGAGTAGTTCTCTGATTTGATGGGAAGGCGGGACAGAACTGCGGACGTCTTCATGCCGATTTCGATGCATTTGTCGAAACGGCAACTGGCACACAACCTTCTCAGAATTTGATTTGTCAGTTTACATGCTCCAGCACATCTTCGAACGGTCTTCTGGTTTCCAGCAACTTTTCTTCTAAAGAAAGCGGCACATGCTCTGAAAGGAAAATGGAATGGGAATCGGAAGGGGGAAATGAAAAACAAACCTGCAGGAAAGTGCTCCGAAATGAATCGAGTCTGCGGTTTCTCCGCAAACGCCACACGATTGGGAAGTGGAGGGGAGAACCATTTGGAGGAGATTCTGAAAGGAAATCGATATAGGAATAGGAACCAGTAAAGAACACGAGGGTGAAAATGAAAATAAGAAGAATGAGAATGAGTGGTGCCAAACAGCGAGTAAATACATAAGTGAACAGACTGTGAGCGGCGCGCGGGAGGAAGAAGAAGAACTTTGTGTTACATATGCCTCCCCCGAATTGTAGTGTTTGTAGCCAGAGGGTTGTGTCCGGGGAAAGCGCAGAGAGGCAAAGAAAACAAGCGACTGATGAAAGTCACAAAACACATGAAAGGGGAGGACTGCGGGAAAAACGAGTTTTTGTCATCATCTCTCTGGTCATTTTCAGTTTAATCCGCTGCTATTTTTCGAGACCAAATGGCTTCTATGGCAATGAAGTTCTGCGCTTTATGCTCCCTTGAACAAGCAACACACATCTCCCCGCTTCATTGGATTACAACAATTTGGATATCTAAACTCAATATATAGGTAGGGAGGAGCTCTGTAGTTTGTAGTTTGAGAAAAGAAGAGGGGGCGGCGGGAATCAGTTGAGAAAACAAGACTAGATGTAGTTTTGACTAGGAAAACGGGGCTACTGGCAGGATGTTAGTATCAACGACTAAATTAATCGAGACTGACGGAAAGTTGAGCTAAATGTGAAGTGACTACCAATTAGCAACGGATAGTACGATTCCTAATGGAACTCGAAAAAAGTCCTTCTACTCGATTTGCTTTCAGAGAGATCTCTTTCGGACTCACCGACAAATTAAAAAGGCGCGATTGGAAGAAATCATTTATTATCATCACCAAAGATAACAGTTGGTCAGACTGAACATCAGTAACTGCAATGAAGTCTTCTGGAGAAGGGGTCATCGTCGGAACCCGTGTGAAGTCTTGTCGAGGAGATGTCATCTAGCAGCAGAAGTGTAAGGTGAAGAGAAGTTGTCTAGCAGAGTTTGCAGGTGCTAGCGCAGTAAGCCTTGCGCTGAGCGGTCGTGTAGAATGTGTTGGTGCAGAATCCGTTCTTGGCCCACGAAGTGCACGCAGTGCTGGAGTCGGCGTTGTACGAGGTGCAGGTGCTGGAAGAGGACGAAGCGGTGGTGGTGGAGGAAGCGCATCTGGAGCACGTCTTCTGGCAGTAGGTATTCACAAAGTCTTGCATTCCAACGGTGGTGCAGATGGAGATGTCATTGGCGCACGCGACGACGGCATCGACGCATCCTCCGTCGTTACAGAATCCGCACGAAGCTGGGCAATCGGCAGCAATGATGGTACGCCAGACGGAAGATTGGCATTGAGCGCTGGTGATGGTGGAGCAGGTTAGACGTGGGTCTGGAAAGAAGGGAATTGAGATGGAAGTAAAAGGAAAAAAACTGACAGGCAACGTTGGAGCAGGAGTAAGCACTGGTCTGGCAGCACAATCCGCAGGTCTTCGGGCAGGATGCGAGGGCGGCGGTGACCATGTCGTTGACGGTGGCGGCTGGGGTGGCAGTGGCAGTGGTGTAGCAGGCCAGTGGTCTCTGGGCGTCAGTTCCAGCAGATGGGTATCCCGCAGTGGTGTCTGGGGCGACGTAGAGAACCTGGCACGAAGCATCAGAGATGACGTTGGAGCACGCAACCGCAGCTGCGGTGTACACGAACTGGAAAAGAGAGCATGGACTATCGGATTGAGTTGGACTATCTTACCGAGGTTCCGTTGTAGGTGGTGCAGTTGTAGTTGCCAGTAATGGCAGCACTGGCTCCAGAAGCCAACGAAAGAACGGCGACGACGATAAGAAGAGACATTTCTGCTGTGGGGGCGGAGGCTTCGCTTGACCAAGACGAGGCGCCGGAAAGTGTGAGGAATCTGGCGACGGAGCAACATTTTATACTGAATTCATCCAGAAAATGATGTTGATGTCGGGGTGGTGGCTGATGTATCGGGTGTGGAAAAGGCGGAGAGACTAGAAGAGAGATACAGCAGGATCGACAAGTTCGGCCGGACGGTGCACTGTCTCCTTGGTCGTTTGTACAGGTGCACTTCATGTTTCCGGGCGAAAAAACGAGCTGGATCTTGGTTTCGTCTGAAATTCTGGAACAATCAAACGGAATAAGAACAGAAAAGAAGATAGGAAAGTATTCGTTCTTATTCTTATTGTTCCAATAGTCTTCCGAATCATGTTTTTTCCGAAATTCTCCAGTCCATCACACAAAAAACCGCTGGTTGTTACCTTGTAGTTTGAGCAGTCCGTGTTTGGATAGCTGCCGATTCCTCTGCCAATTACGTTCAATTTGTATCAATTTGTTCTTTGAAAGGAGGGCTTTCCATTCCGTTTTGTGGTTTCGATGATCAAGAACAGTCAAAGGTCGCCCCCCTAATGACTCATTAGCTTCTTTCGATCTTGAATTGATTCTCCTCCGACTGAACTTCAAGCTGGCCAAATGGCTCGAGAATCTTGACAAATGTTGAGATAATCACTAGTTACCCCCGCCTCCAGTTTCTTCGAGTTTTTCGGTTTCTCATCGATTGCACACAACTGATGCTAATATCTCTTCTTCTCTTTCTTTTTTCTTTAATATTTCCCTTCACATTATCCGATTGGCTGACTCCACAGGAAACTGTAGCAGCCAACTACAAGTGTGGTAAGCGACACTTTCGAGATGTGCTTTGATTGTTCTTTCTGTTCGTAGACGCTCCGTGTTGGTTCAATGAAACCGAAGTCAACTCGACGTCCATAGTCAATTGGCCAGTGAACTGCAGCACCGTGTGCAGCTACATCTACTTTGCATCAAATGCAGATGTTCCCATGTTCAACTTGCAGTCGTATTTCAAGAATCTGAAAGTTCTCAAAGGAGGACTGGATATGAGGCATTCAGAATACATCAGCACTTCATTTTTCCCGAGTCTTGAAGAAATTTATTGCAAAGAACGTAAGATTGCGTTTGTCCATTGCAAATGAATGTCTCCTTGTCACCTTTCAGTCGGAATTTCCTTAGCATTCAACAACGGCCTCAAAGAACTCGTGTTTCCAAAACTAAAAATAATCGATTGTTCGTTCTACGCCTACAACAACAGCAAGCTAGACGCGACAGAGTTTTGCGATCAAATTGAAGATCTTACCGAGATGTTTGTGTATGATAACTTCAAGAACTGCCGAGGTAAGAGATAATATTTATAGCTTAGAGGAAGATAAAGTTCAGGTTGCGTAAGTGGAAAAATAGACTACGACACCGTGAAAACATACCGGAACTGCAGTGCTCTAGTCGGTCCGACAACCATAACCGACACGTATGTCTCGCAAGGAACCGATATGTCTGCTCTGGCTACTGTCTTGAATATCAACGGAAGTTTCGATGTCTACAGAACAGATCTTCCTGATCTGTCCCTCTTTCAAAGTTTGAAGTTCATAAAGTCAAATCACTACTATCAGATTGACATGGATCTTCACGATAATCCACAGATGAAAAGGATTAACATAAGTTCGCTGGAGGTCTGTCTGGTGCTCACTTTGATGTATTTCCTTGAGATTTCAGACTCTCAAAGTCACCGATGGATACTTCCTCCTTAGCATTATGGGAGTGCATCCAGATTTCTGTATCACAACTAATGAAATGGACATGTTCATGAGGAATGATGTAATGTTCAACAACCTAGAAGCAGCGTATTGTACAAATGAAACTGAGGAAAATGTGTGCGAGTTTGAGGCATTGAGCTTTTTGGAAGACAGTTGTGCCGGTGTCCTTGGAAATGTCTTCATTGATTCTGGAGACGAGGCGTATGTGGAGAAGCTGAAGAATGTGAAGACAATCTATGGATCGCTCATAGTTCAAAACACCACTCTGACGAGTCTCGATTTCCTTGCTTCTTTAGAATACATCGTCCTTCTAAATGGTCATCAGAACACTTCTGTCTTTAATATAATTTGAAATTTTTCTAGAGACCTTCCCAGCGTTTCAAATTAGTTCCAACATAAAACTGGAAGACGTGGATATGCCAAGTTTAAAGGTAACATCGGAAGAAAAGAAGAATAGGTTTCAGTGTGGTTTTCCAGAGAGTTCACTCAAACAGCAAGTATCAGATATCGTTCGACGGAAACGGAGAAGGACTGCTGAACTCGACGGCGTGTTTGAATCTGATGAGCAGTCTTCTGGAGACAAATGTTGTCTTCGATGGACGTGAATGCGGTATTTAAATAATGATTCTGAGCGTTTTGAGAAAACAAGGTTTTCAGAGGCGATAGACAGGGGAACCGATTCTCCGAGTACGGGATGTGGACAAACAAGTGTACTAGTACCATTGTTATCTATAATATTAGTGTCACTAAGTAGTCATTGAAATTTTCAAGTGTTTTCTTATTTTTCTTGTTCATAAACCGTTTTGTTCCCGAAATAGCCGGGGAGTTTCCCGTACGAAGTGCACCGGAAACGGTTTTCCCTGACCGTGAAGAAGCATGTGATTACATGCACATTTTTCACTGAATACCTCCTTATCATTGCCAATTATTGTTTGGTTGTTGAGTTTCGTAGTCTGGAACTGTTTGTCTGAAACGAAACATGAACTACCTTTGGTTTTCTGCTTTCCGATTTTGGTAGATAACGGGAGAAGTGGAGAGAATCGGACAGAGTTACAGCGAGTTCCCGAAATAGATTCGGTGACGACTCGAGACGGGAAACCAACTGTCCAGTCAGGAAAACAGACATTCTCGTTATCAGATTGCTTTATAAGACCCACCGATTACATGTACTAACATCGGAAATTCGAAAATGTCTGACCTCCCAACTGCCATTGTCATCCCCCCACCATACATGGATCCAGCCAACTCGAAAGCGAAGAAAGATTTTCTGAGGGTTCGACAGGAATCTGTGAAGCTTCTGAAGCAATGCGATCACTGCGGAGCCCCTCCACAAGCACAACTGTTCAATCTGCCAGAAGACCAAGGTAAGCGATACATTCGCTTGTCCAGAGTATCCTCGAATCGTTTCAGGAGGCGTCTGGCCAGCGACCCGCCCAGAGAACTCGATCCAGCAAGACTCTCGCAAGTTCATCGGCTACGTCCTTCTCATTGCCGCCATTGTTTTCTTGTCCCTTGTAGCATTCAAGTATCTACCCTAATCTTTTTGAAATGAACTTTTTAAAACAACCTTTCTCTCTACCAAATGTTTGAGAAGCAGCCTTCATATCTAAAATGTCGACGGGATCGCGATAATCACTAGTTGTCCTTCCTCAAAACTCCCTCAAATGCTTGCTCACAATTCTGAATGCTCTGCCTAATTTTCTGGTTTTTTCTCTCGGTTCTTGCTGAAAATAATCAATGCGGTAAGAATCTCTCTTGACTGAAAATCATAAATAATTAAGAGTCCGGATGTTACTTCGATGAGCCGGAAATCAACTCTTCAACAATCGATAAGTGGCCATCGGAATGTATTACTGTTTGCGGAAACATCTTCTTGACTGCCAGTCTCGATGTCCCTTATTCAAAGTTGAGCTATCGATTCAAAAAAACAGTCAATCTTCAAGGAAGATTGCGCATAGAAAACACGAATCTGACAAACTTGTTGTTCCTCTCGTCACTGAAAACGTTCGATTGCAGTGTCGGTCAGTTTTCTTCTTTCTTTATTTATTTATTACGACTTGCAGAGGTCGTGAAAAAAGAGATAACAAGGAAAGAAAAAAAGAAAAAGGAAGAGACATAGGGGCATGGGGGGCATACATGAGCATGAACAGGGTAAAACAAAGATTCGACATGGGGGATTGTGGGATGAGGATGGTTACTTGGGGGGGGGGACTGAGAAGGGTAATGGCGGGGTTGGAACTTTTCTTGATTACTAAACTCCTATATACTTCCAGGCGGCATATTGATTTCCAACAATTCTCAGCTCACAGAGGCTGATTTCCTCCGATGTTTCAACGCCCAATTTGTGGGCTACTGGTGGGAATCGGTGGGCAAATGTACCTCAGTCATTGCAAACAATCCGAAACTAGGTGTCAGACCATATTGTGATCGGCAACTTTCTAACACCGCCATGTCGTTCGTAATGTACAATAATCTCGTCGACTGTGGTACATTCTGAGACACTCTTTTGATGTTTAATTGAATATTTACAGGATGCTCCAATATGAAAATTGATAAGTATTCAATTGCTTATTACCAGAATTGCACTTCTAATTCTGATATTCTCGGCGTAGAAGTTCTAAATTCTTTTAATGGAACTTCATTGGAAAACATGTCTTATTTGAAAGAAATCACGCAAAGGCTGACCGTCCACAACACCGATCTCGGCGATCTGTCGTTTCTGAGTAATCTGACAAAGATCACATGCTCCTCTGGCGAGTTTGATATTATGATAATTCGTGACAATCCAAACATGACCAGACTCCGTTTGTCATCTTTCCAGGTTGATCGAACCGATTTCATTCTTTTCCTATCTGACAATATTTCAGACTTTTAATGCGACCGACAAATTTAATCCCAGAGTGACTTTGACAAGGAATCATCCGGATTTCTGTTTGTCGACCGTGGAAATGCAGCTCTTTGCGGACAATCGTCTCGAGTTTACTGAATTGGAAACGAAAATGTGCCAAGAAACGGATCGAACCGATGGACAGAAAGTGTGCTTATTTGAGAAAATGAGCACGTTGGACAGCGAATGTCGTCATCTTCTGGGCCATGTCATCGTTGATTCTGGAGATGAGGGACACACGGAAAAATTGAAAACGGTTCAGTATATTTATGGTTCTCTCAAAATCCAGAACACGCAGCTGACGAATCTTTCTTGCTTGAGTCAACTTCAAAACGTTGTTGCATTCAGTGAGTGCCTGTTCGAACATGTTCTCTTTGATCTCTGCTTCGTTCAGAATCGTTTCCATCCATCCAAATCGTATCCAACAAGCAACTCCAAAGTGCTTCTCTTCCCGAGTTGAAGGTTGGTTTTCCGTTATCTTTCGCAGCAGAAAACCATTTCAGCACGTCTTTTCTCTACGAGACTTTACTGTAATGTTCAAAGACAATGACCCGAGTCTGTTGAAATCGAGAGAAGAGTGTCAAGAGTATCAGACAAACATTCAAGCAAAAATCACAATAAATGGAAGGGGTTGTTTCGGTTTGCATTCGAGGTTGTGGGTGAAATTCGAAAGATTACAAATTTTAGAAGAAGAACTCGATATCGAAATCGTCGATGGAGATTCGGAAAACACAGAGGAGGGAATTCATATAACACCGAAAAGCACAGCTGCAACTCAAACGAGCACTTTACCAACATGGACAACAACAGAAGAGAATAGAAGCACTGAAAAGGAAGCATCTCAGACAGAACTCGGTGTTGTGTTTGTCACTGTAGCTGTAGTGCTGTTCAGTTCGAAAAGTTGAATAGACAACCCTGACTAACCCTATGACTATATTCTCAAAAACTCCCGCTGCTCTCATTTGTCGCATTCAAATATTTTTCATGAAATAAAAATGTTCAAAACACGGCCCTATTCACTTTAGTTTTGAAAGTCAACGAGCAAACACTAAACTCTTGGTCGATGGGCAACCCCAGAATTGAGAAATGAGTTTTCTTCTCAAAACATTCTCAGAGTTTTCCATGTCATTCCAAATGTTTTTTCTTTTTCCTAGTTTTCTGTACCTTCCTTTCAGTTTTTCTCAAAATTATGAATGCGGTAAGAGTCTCGTCCGGTCTTTCGTGTTCATTCCGTCATTCCAGTTCCTTATTTCCAGCAAGATCCATCTCCGTGGCAACTCGAAAAAAACAAGAGTTGTTTGCGTAGTCTGCTCTCGGAAACTTTTTGAGTCAGAAGAAACTGGCAGGCGTGCGAAAGCTCACTGAAATGGCAAACGTGATTATAGTTTCCCTCACCTGCGCACGCATTCTGCTCTCAACCAGTCGGGTTTGTCTGACGAATTCTCATTTTTAGATGTGTTTCCTTGTTTTTGGGTGCGTTTTCTACCTGTCCCTATCGATTCAATCCGTGTTCTCACAAAACGACACAACTGCTCTGATCGACTCTTTGTGCGGTGAGTGATAACATCGAAGACACAAGGAATGAACTTCTTCACATTTCAGCAGAGGAGTGTGTCTTCCAATATAATACATTCACCTCTAAAAACTACAAACAATGGCCGAAGAAGTGCAGTACTGTGTGCGCGGAGCTGCATATCAGCAACAAGACCGACTTGACCGAGGATCAACTGACAGCCACTTTCAAGAACTTGAAAAGACTTGTCGGAACTCTTTCAGTGACTCGGACCAAGTACAAGAGCATGAGGTTCCTGGCAGGCTTGGAGAGCATGGAATGCGGTACTCACCCTCTTCCCACAGATCAACTCAATCATGCCACATTCCAGATGACAGTTTCTTCATGTGCATGTCGAATGACAAGATGACTGAAGTGGGAATGCTCAATCTGACATCCATTTCATGCCGCATTTATATTTCCAATAATGACAAAATGAACCGGTTGAACTTGCCGAATCTGAAGGTGACTCATCTCGTCTTCAGAAACATCTAATCCATATTTCCTTCAGTACTTTGCTCCGTCGAATGCCAACGAGACTCGAGTCGGCCTCAGCGTCTACTCTTTGGCTCCCGATTTCTGCGTGACAATCGAGGAAATGACCAATTTCCTGAGTGACGAAGATGTCGATGTGGAGAATATACCGGGAGGATATTGTGATATCACAACTGGATCGAATGAGACTGAAAAGGTGTGCGGGATCGGCAACTCGACTTTATCCGAAATGGAGTACGGATGTGTTCATGTGCGAGGAGATGTACTCGTGGAATCTGGGGATGAAGAACACGTGGACAAGTTGGAAAATGTGAAGAGCATCTTTGGAACTCTGGTGATCACTGGGACGAATCTAACCGATGTGGACTTTTTGGGAGACCTGGAGTATGTTGCTTCTTTGAAAGGTCAGTTCGTTGAGTATGTAATGTACTGAAATGTCCAAGTTTAGAAAAAGAAGCGGCAATTCAAATGAAATTCAACCCAGGGCTGTCGAATATCACATTCCCAAATCTGAAGGTCAGCCTTTTTTATCATTGCAAAGATGAAGGAAACAACACAAACCCATGTTTTCCAGAGAGTGCGCTCCGACACTCGATACTCGATCATATTCAACAACAACAGCCAACAGCTTCTCTTGGATCCAAACATTTGTTTCGGCATCAGAAACTCTCTGAACATGACTGATTCCTGGGCACCGATTATAGACGGAGAGAACTGCGGTGAGTGCGAGGAAGAAGACTTCGAGTAGTTCGAGACTTTCAGAGAACATCCGAGCAGAGGCAATCGTGCGAGCCAGGGTCGAACAGGACAGATCGTCTCCTCAGTTGTTCGACTTTTCTGTTCTTATACTCTTTTTGTACATGGTTGTCGCATGTTTCTGATATAAGTAAAGTTGTTGTTATAAATATTCCTGGTAGATTTTCCAATCATCAACAACTAAAAAAGTTGTGAGTCACTTCACCTCTTTTCCGAGAATTTCGTGTGTAGTTCGGAAACATTTTGAGCTAAAGTAATCTCCGTAATCTCTGAAGCGGAAGCTCACCAATTTTCGGAAATGATTCGAGTCCGAGTTTCCCACACCCGCACATCCACTTTGTCTTTCTCTCCGAGCCACGTGATTTCTTTTTCCTTCGTCTGCTTCCAATGAGCTTTGTATGGTTTGGATTCATATTATATCTATCGATAACAGTTTCATGCATTCGCGCTCAGTCGCAGTGTGGTAAGTGTCTTGAGACACATTGAGAAAACATACAGATGTTCAGAAGATGGATGTGTATTTCCATACAACAATATCACATCCGCCAACTATAATCAATGGCCTAGAAACTGCAGCACAGTATGTGCAAAGTTTGAAATTAATAAGGATACCGACTTGACCGAGAGCCAACTGACGGAGACATTCCTGAACTTGAAAAAGTTGGTCGGATTCGTGAAAGTGATGAGTACTGGCTACGAGAGTATGAGGTTCTTGGCAGGTTTGGAGACTATGGAATGCGGTACTTGACGCCTTGCCAGAAACAAACAATGCATGTCTTATTGCAGATGAAGGCTTGGCGAGTTTCTTTACGTGTCAGTTGAACTACAACATGACTGAGATAGGAATGATCAACCTGACCACCAGTTCATGCCGCATCTATATTGCCGTTAATAACAAGATGAACCGATTCAACTTGCCTAATTTGAAGGTACGTTGACTGATCTTGTCTGCATGACAGAATGGAACACTTTCTTTACATCAACAGCTGTTGACCAACCCCGAGTTATCATCAGTTCCTTTGTTCTGGCCAATGATTTCTGTGTGAAAATCGAGGAAATGGCCAATTTCCTGGCCGACGGGAATGGACATGTGTTGAAGTTGCCGACGAATGGAGTCTATTGTAATTTCACGACAAGTATGAATGCAACGGGGAAGGTTTGCGGGTATGAGAACTCGACGCTTTCCCAAATGGAGCAAGGATGTGTGTATGTGCGAGGAGACGTGATTGTGAGATCGGGCGATGAACAGTTCGTCGACAAGTTGAAGACGGTCAAAAGTATCTTTGGAAAACTCTTGATCAATGGAACTAATCTGACAGACGTTTTATTTTTGAACGACTTGGAGGTTGTGGCAGATTTCAAATGTGAGAAAGTTGACCTTTTGTACTTTTTTTCAACTTTGAAATTCAGCCAATGAAGTGTCTATCCAAGTGATGTTCAACCCACAGCTCTCAAATGTCGTATTCCCTAATCTAAAGGTCTGTTTGATTCTGACAACATCCGAGTATATAAGACGATACGAATTTCAAAATTTTCAAATTTTTATGTCAGAATGTTAAAATCGAGAATATTCTGGTACGAATACAAAAAAAAGGAATTCGGAAAATTGAGCGTAAAATCTGTGACAAAAGAGCCAAAAGCAAGCGGGTGGCCACAATTATTTCGAGTATTTTTCAAATACTGTTATTTCTGTTTTTAGATATTATTAATTATTTATTAATGTTTATAACAAGATTTATGGGATCTCGTATCGTGACGGGGAATGCGTTGCTCAAGAATGACTTCCGCTTACAACGAAGAAGTGGGAGAACAAAGAGATTGACTTGGAGTTTCAGCTTCTGGTTGTCTCTGGGATACTCTGTTGTGGTTAGCTAGACCAAACAAAGCGGCTTGGGAACATAAAGTGTGGACGCCACGTTATGACCGGCGCGAGACGGTGTGCTTCTTAGCCTGCCGTCATCCCCTAGTGGAGTCCGTCTCACTAGTTATGTAGAGGGAATCCGGCAGTTGAT
>LR563957.1:0-17463 GCA_900536345.3 Caenorhabditis sp. 39 LS-2015 | reverse complement strand
TTTGCAAAATTCACGCAAATTTTCGGGTTTTGTTCCTCGAAAATATGGTTTAAAAAACCGTTTTGAAGTTCGGTACTCAATTTTTTTCCGGTAAAATTTCCGAATGAAAAAAATTTCCGAAACAAAAAGTCGGTAAAAGTACCGACGGAAAAAAGTTCCGAAAAATTATTTCGGTAAAATTTCCGACGGTAATATTTTCCGAAACCAAAAGCCGGTAAAATTTCCGACGGAAAAAATTTCCGAAACTGGTCGGAAATTTCCGACTTTTCGGTATTTCCGGTTCCGGTTCCGACCAAGCCTGTGGGGGATTGAATCCAACTTGAAAATGGAAAAGCCATGTTCAACTTCGGGTGATATACTTTGTATTCGATTTTTAAATTTGCACGTTTTTTCCCGAAATCAAGAATAAAGAAATACGAGCAACACGAGCTCCACTTTCCGAGAATGGTCTAGACCCGAAAAAATGTGAATGTTGCGAAACATTTACAAGTTGTTCCAATCGTCAAAGAGAACCAAACCGCAAACTGATTCACTATGATTCACGCGTTTCTGTCGTAAAGTGAGAGAAAAAGGGAAATGCAAACATTGGAGTTTTTGGAGGGGAACACAGAGTTACAATGATCACACACACTTTTCACGGAAAAAAAAACTATTGGAATTTTGGAAGTTCTCCTTCCAATTTGACCCGCTTCTCCTCTTTCTTCTTCTTCTTCTTCCCATTTTCCCTCCCTTCAATTTTCCCCCATTTCCAGCCATTCCCAATTCTCCGGAATCCTATCGATTGCTTCTCAATCCGCTGACAAACCTCCGAGTTGCAGTCCCGTCTCGATTCCGATCTCTGCCACTTTTGATTCTCCGTCGTCGAACGATGGAGGATTGAGAGGAAAACTAGTGGGATTCCTCAAAAAACACATCAAGTGAGTCGCGATATTTGATAGAAAGAGAGAGAGACGGGAAATCGGAGATTCGCATCGAAAATAATACTAATAATATCTAAATTTTTGCTAATTTGATGACATATTCTCGAGAGAAAACACCGAAAACAACACGAGCAGTAGTCGTGTTTTCTCGGGAAAAACCATTTTGTATTCGTTGTATTATTCGGAATGACTCTCGGTATTTTTAGATGCAGGTAAGCGACAAAATGCATTGAAATGTGAAATGGATTATTTACGAATATTTCGGAAATTTGGCTGCATACCTTGTTCTCGTTGTTCAAATTCTTTGAAAATAGTGTCAAAGTCTTCATGTTCCACTGGAAATCTTCCAGTTTTGATAATCTCGGATACTGTAACTTCTATAGTCAAGATTCAGAAGATCTTCTCTTGGCTGTGACTGGAGAGTGGTTCCAGTCCCACCAGATGCCACTTCCTTATCACATGGCCTTCGTGGTAACCACATCGAAACCCCAGTGTTTCCATCGGTCGTCCACCGTCATCTCTTCCCCCGTTTCCCTTCCAAAAACCAGTTTCCCGATGCCTTTTCTTCCTGTCGAAATCTTCTCTCTGCATCTCTGCGTCTCTCCACTTCACACACTCTCTCGCCATCCGATCGACCGTCGATTCTTCCACTTTCGCTCCTCTCGTTTCGTCACGATTCCATTCTTTATTCTCCATTTTCATCTATATTTTGGCGGATTGTTTCCCTTTTATTCCAAAATTATGCTGACGGACCGCTTCTGGTAACTGGATATCATTCCGAGACGACTCGACAACTTGTTATGCTGGAAACACGAAACTTGGCACACAGAGGTCAGTCGGAAAGCACATGGAGAAACACAGCTCAGGCTGGTTTCAGAACTTTTTTATGTTTGGATCACCCCGCGAAAGCATACAAAAACGCGAAGCTTTAGTTACAGTATTCTGATAAGTTCCATGGAGAGTTTCGTGTCGAGACCTTAAAAAAAACTTTGAATTGTTTCTCTATCAGTCTCAGTGCAAACTGATGACTAATTTCCCTTCTAATTCGTTCTAATGAAAAAGAAGAAAACAACAGTTAATTGATCGCGAGACCCATAAGTTTATTCGAGACAATAAAGACAGTCAGTCGAGTTCTTCACTGTCCGTCGTCCCCATCTGGTGTCCCCTGTTCCGGACGGAAAGTGCAGTAGAAGTAGTGCACAAATTCAGGATGTGTATTCTTCTTGTACGTAGTCAGGAAAGTCGTCTCCATCGTCATTTTCCTTTCTTCAAGTTCTTTTTTCAATGCAGCTGTTTTGGCTTCAGGGTCTTTTTTCTGTGCAGGTTGTGCAGGTCCCTTGGGAGCATCAGGTTTTTTCGGAATGTCGGGAGTAGGCGGGATTTCATCGATTTGTTTAATGAAGATGGCAACATGGCTTGCCTTTTTTTCAGACTGCTCTGCTGGTGACGGTGTTACATTCAGACTCCGGAGCGTCACTCTGACAAAAGCACCTTTGCCAGGCTGAAATTGCAGATGTGGTCATATGTATCTGTTTGAGAAAAGAAACAGTACAGCGAGGTATCCAGCACTCGGATGACAAATGAACAATCCATTCTTGGGAACCTTCACTTTGAACGCATACTTCAATTCGGTCATGTTCTTCACTTCAAAATGACAATATCCATTTGACATTAATGGCGCATATCGGAAAACCAAATGGTTGGGAATTATCTGAAAGTTACAGTTTCTGATTTCATTAGTTTCTTGTTCGTTCTTTCGTGCTCCATCAGATCCATCCGACTTACCGTCATCCCCGATTTCGGATCCTTGCTGAAAACGATCTGTGTCTCCCCTTTTTTCGGGTTGATCCACACCTTGTCGCCCTCTTCTTGTTTCTTATCTGCAATCGTCGCCCGATTGATTCGTTTCGAGACCGCCTCTTCTCACCCTCTTTTTCCTTTTCCGTCGGCTCCTTTGGCTTCTCGTCTTTGATCGTATCAGTGGATGTTTTGTGCATTTTCCAATGACAAAAAGGAAATCGAATAATAAGTTGAGAATCGAAAAATGAAAAGAGCAATGAGGATGACAATCAATGATGATTCCCGAGGTTCACGTTCTCACTTCCACTTCGTGTCGTTCACGTTTGATACTCAGTCTTTATTCACGGACCTCTATCGAAATTTCGATATCTAGGTCATCGAAACTTCCCAAAAAGTGAACAAATACCCAGAAAAATTCAGAAAAAATTGTCCAAAAAAGGCCGAATCGTCAGCGTTCGGGTCATAAAATGCGAGAGAAAACTGACATAAATTCGCAGAAATCGAGCGATTTCTCCCATTTTTGCGGAAATATTCCGTTCGAAGCTATTGAATTTTGCCCAATTTTTTCGAGAATATTTGTCGGTTTCAGAATAATCCCGGTGATGCTGAAATCGAGTGACGAGGAAAAGGAAAACAACAATAACAATCAAGAGAAACCGAAGAAGCACGAGGGAGAAGAAGGAGAAGAAGAAGAAGACGTGGAGATTCAGAAGCAGAAGAAGGAGGATTCTGGAGAGGAAAAGAAGAAGAAAATGATGGACTCGGAGTCGGATGTTTACGAGATTGACGAGCTGAACTCGACGATCGCGCCTTCGAGCAGTCGACAGTGCATTGTCGGATCGGGTACGTCTCTATATGGAAAAGTAGGAAATGGAGGGGATTTCCGGGCCGGAAACACGGGATTGAATTAGAGAGAAGTAGACAAAAGGATTTGTGAGAGAAAATAAATCAATTTCCATTCATTTTCATTCTGAAACCCCATCTTGCTTCTTCTGTCCTCTTTTCTGACCGATTCGATGCGGAAAACACTCGAATTCAACTCCAAATCCAATTTCCAATGTTCGTAGTGTTTCCTCTCGTTCCCATTTTTGTTGACATTCTTGTGAGAAAAAACGAAAAGAATTGGGAATTAGAGTAGTCTCTTTCTGTTTTTTGGCTGCTGCTGTTCGACATAACAACATGACTTCTCGACCAGGTGAGAAAAAAGAGAACACAAAACTAGTAGAGACTTTTATCGATCCAAAGTGACTCCGAGATACTCTTCCCATTTTCTTAGATAAATAATAAGAATCAATAAATTGAAACGTTTCCAATATTCCCACGAAAATGCTTTTTGCAGACCTCGAATGCGCCCCTCCAGCCCCGAAGAAACCGAAGAAGAAGGCGCAGCAACGAACGGATTTCCATCCGAAGCCTCCGTTCTCCTGCTGGCCCATCTACACGGCAATCCTGCTCGGTCTGCTCGTCGTTCTGATCGTCGGCGCAGTCACAACTATAATCGATATGCGGCCCGAATTCCTCTACGGCGGCACTGATAATTCCACGAATATCACGTCTCCTGTCGTTGTTTTCGACGAGCCGCCCGTCTCGTTTTCTACGTTGAAACCACAGTAGAAAGCAGGCGGAAGACGCTCTTTTTGTATGTACATTTGTAGGATTCCCTTTGTCATAATCCGATGATACCGGTGATTCTCTTTTCACTGAAAAGTTTCTTTTTCATTTTGAACGTTTTCTTCTTATTTTCACACGTTTTGCTTTTCAATTTCTATCAATAAAACGTTCTTCAATTGATACTGAACATTCCAAAAAGTTATAAGAGCAGTCATGTTTAATTCTGTCCCATTTCGTTAAAAATAAAAAGGATTGTCTCCGGAGAAGAAGACGTGGAGACAAAGAAGGGCTTCATGGAAGATGGGTCAGCAAGAGAACAGAGAATCGTTCGGGGGGGTCGTTCTGTGGAGGGGAGCCTTCTTTCATTAGGAACGTTTTTCTTATCACCAGATAAGAATTCTAAGTTGTATTCTCAATTCTCATTGAGCTTACAAGGGAAGTGTCTGAACTGTCCAGAGCCGTTTTGTATGTAACCTTGGTAAAACTTGGAGCTCCTTTACCGGCGATCGGAGCATGTTAAATAGCAAATTTTGGAAACGGATTAGGAATATCCCAATGATGCTCTTTGTAAGGTTTCATAACAAGCGGCTATGAGAAGATTAGTAATAAGTGTACGAGGAGTATACAATCAGTGTAAGAAGACATTCTTATTTCTGGATCGAGTGTGTGCATGTTTCGTGGAGAAATTTGGGTCCGGAGCAAAGGAAATCGTGTAACTCTGATTGTTAATTATGGATGCTTGTCCCCTGGAAGTTCTTGATAGTTTATAAATAGTTCAGAACCTCACTCGAAATGCTGCTTCCTCTGACATCACCATGCCACACCATTCGAATGTACATCTTCTCGTTCAGTCACACTTTTGAAGTTCCAAGAAGATTGATATTGTTTCGACGGCCCTCAACTTGTTATTCCATCACTTCTTTGTTCGAAAAATGTCTGTTTCACAGTTCCATTTGTTGTAAATCCGAGACACAGTGTGACCGCAGTTCGGGCGCCCGCAGGAACATGTTTCGTTCTGATTTGGGTCTCCAAGTGACTGTTTGGGAGAGTAAAGACTAGAGATCAAGATCGAATGATAGGCATGGGGACTTATGAACTTGGGAGCATTGATCAGGATGTCTTCTCTGAGAATTGATCGATCTGTTGTCTTGGTTGGAGAGCGACCGGAAAATGGGTCAAAGCTATAATTTCAGTATATTTATGCAGCACTTTATTGTCGAGGAGAAACATTTGAACATGAAAATAGAACACGACCCGTTGGAAAAGGACAAAAAAGTACGAAGAGACCGGATACAAAGAAATGGAAAATGGGCTCGATTCAGAAGTTGTCAGCGATATTGTTGATGTGATTCTCGATTTCGTCGAAGAAAATGTAGATGGACAGGGCGATGAGGACGATGAAGATGGTGATGATCAGCAGGGTTATGATCAGCACTCTGCAAAGGGAAACCGATATGAAGAGAGAAGAAAGAACAGTTGGAAACTGGGTTTCTAGTTTAAATTTGGGAGACGGAGCACCGAAAGAGGAATCTTACAATCATGATTCAGGAACTAACAATGTTTAACTGGTACAATTTTTTATATTTCTCTCAAGTTTATCCCCAAGTGTTCACACTACATCTAGGACTGATCCAAGGAGAAGAGGACAAAGAATTTGTTCTTTTCCCAAAAGATCTTCCGAATCTTTCCATTAATTCCCTCGAATCATTTCGCATAGTTTGCGTAATCATTGCGTAATAATGATTGAATGAATCCATCATTTTGCAAAACAAAGCTGTCGTTTTCTGGATCGGAGAGACGCAGACCTCAAACTGACGTCAGAATCGGCCCAGATGTAGTCCTCCCCTACCTCCCCTACCTCCCTCTTCCCCCCTCCACCGCTTCTGATGATTCTCTGTTTTCCTGGTCACTTAAAGGAAAAGTGGATTCGAAGCCACTTTCGAAGATGGCGATGATGCGCATCCAAAGTGTTTACAAACTGATGATCCGAAAAGAGAAAATGGAGGAAAAAGAAAGAAAGAGGATTACAGTCGTGTCGGTTTTCGGTGAACGGATTCCGACGATCGACACATTTTTTAGCGGAAGATTGGGAAAAAGCAAGGCGAAAGGAGCGAAAGTGCGAAGGGAAAAGACGGGGAGGGTTTAATAAATTGCGCATTTTAACAATTTTCGATAGAAAAAGTGCTCGCAAGTGAGACTTTCTCCAAAGTCTCACTGAAACAGATGAAACATAGGGAAAGTGATGCATCTGGGCAAGCAGGACGGAACGGTGCAATCGGATCACGAAGCAATTAAGCACTCGGTAGCGCAATAAGATCTCAAGAGGAATACTTTTATTTGAACCGATTGAACCGATTTCCAACGCAGTTCTTCGCGATGATTTCGAGCAGTAATAGACATTTTCAGGACCATTAAGAAGTGGAGGTAGAGTAAAGAGAGCCTGAGGGGGCTAGGCTCAAGCATGGATCTCGATGTTTTTCATGAACATTACCTTGCCGGACATGCGGGAGTGAAAGCGTAATAGTTAGGAATATCGAATCGATTCGGAATGAAAGAGGGAATATCAACAGACCTGTGAGACTGCTCCCGCTCGATTCGCTGCATTTCTTTGTGCGGAAGTGACAAAGGACGCATATCGAAACACCGGGGAGCGGAAGGAAGATGATGACTTGTGGAAGGATGAGAAGACGTTGAGGGGAGGACCGATGAGGACGAAAAGTAGGAGGGAGGCGAAGAGGAAGAGGCAGCAGATGAGGACGGAGGAGGAGGAGGCGGGTTGGAAATGATCGGACGACGGGACGAGGCGTTCGAAGAGGTCGTCGATGTCGTCGGCATCTCGCCTCTGCAAATTTGAACATGAATGGGATGTATAATGGATTCAATGGTTGTCCACATCGTTTTTTCAATGCTTGAACTTTTGGCGCGACCTATCCTCCAGGTCAGATTAGGACATTTTCTGATTTTGGAGTGAATGTCTGTGCTGCTTTTCAACAGAAAAGAATGATAGTCACGGCTAAACTGCTGCTGATCCTGCGGAAGAATTAGAAGACTTCAGTCACGCATTTTTCAGTTCTAGAAGCTGCCTTTGTCCCCCCTTTCCCTCCAGAAAACCGCAACAAATCAAGCAAAGACCGCGACCGTTTCTCCCTCACAAGCTGTCCTTTTCTAGCCTCATTCGCTTATTAACATCACGCAATCATCGAAACACTTTGTGTCCTCCGCTGTCCCTCTCTTTCCCTTGTTTCATGCTTCTTCCCCTCCCAGTTCCAAATCAAAAACCACTTGGCATTATGCCAAAACAACCTGTTCCTTTGCAAGTGAACTGACTGATTACGAATGCTTCTCAATATGGAAATTTGGAAGAAACAGGGGGAAACGGGATATTCGAGATAGACGTGAGACTGTGAAAAACAGACATTTGTCAACTGGAACTGTTGTTTTGACTTGTCTCCAACAGCTACAGTAATCCCCCTCCGAACCGAGAGCTTTATAAGTTTCAATCTCACCTCTTCATGAATCCCGGTCCATAGTCGTCTCCGAATCCTCCTCCTCCAGTGGGCGGCGGCGGCGGAATCTGGGCGAGAAAGTCGCTCATCGACGGCTTCGACGCTCGTTTTCCCATCATTTTCCAGCTTCTCGAACACAATCCAGTCAGTTCCTCGACGTTTTCGTACACCTTAAAGACAAGGGCGTAATCGGAAATGGAATAGAGGAAGAAGAAAGAGAAGAGAGACTGATATCATCAGTTGGGATCCAAACTCACCGGAGAAGCCAATCCAGAAGAAGAAGACGTCGAGACTGTAGAAGTCGGGGAGTAGACGTCGTGACAGAAGTTGGTCACGTCGTCGTAGACTCCCATGGCTGGAAAACGGTAACTGATGCGGCTTTTTGAAGGAACGGAACGGAGAACTTGGCACGAGAAAAATAATGATAGGACAGGCGGGAAGGGAAAGTGTTGGTGGAACAGTTCGAGCAGAATGTTTGTATTTGCCGAAACATATTCATAACAAGGAGCGGGAAATGCACGGATTAACAGGGAATGGTCGAGAGAAAAGAGCTGGAAAAAAGGAAGGAATGGACAGAGAGAAGGACTGAGGAGCATGTGTTTTCATTACAAGGATCGTTTCAAAGAAGGAACGAAGGGGGAAACTTGGAGATTCGAGGGACGAGTTGATAGAATATCAGTAGGAATTCGATATTCTCAAGTCTCAACAAAAATTCAGATGATTTCAAAATAAAGATCGTCTGCAGAAAACTGAAAACATTCCAAAACAAGCTCAAAAACTGCGCGTGGCCAGGAAGCAAAGCACTTCGAAGTGATTCAAAAGTACAAGAATGCCAAAAAAGAAGAAGAAATGGGTCAGTGTGTGTGGATGATAGTAACGAGAGCAAACACAAAGTGGCGGGGCCGATAAAGTGTGTGAACATGTGTCCATTCTGCCGTTTTTCTCCTATTTCCGACCCACAAAATGTCATTTTGCATCGGCTTCTTCGCCTGTTTTCTGCCCTCTCCTTCTCCTCCCGACCGCTGTTTACCCAGTGATAAGCGCGGCTTTTCGATTCTTCTCCTCGGCTCTGTTTGTATATATTTGCATAGAAACACACTGCTGACCACAGACCGAACCCACTTTGTCTGAACGGGGAAACCGAACCATTCAGTGATAAGGTGATAAGGATGGGGCTGGAATTTGGAGAAACCAAGGAAAAGTTGAGAGAACTGTACGTTTTGGAAGAGTAATGAGGACGTTGTAAAAGGAGTAAACCCTTTCAAACAAACAGTAAGTGATAAGAAATGATAAGGAAAGGTGTCGAAATTAGCGCTTAACCGAGGAAAAAACGAGCAGAGGACCGGAAGAAGGTGGTCAGCATTCTCGCTCCAACGGGAATCCATGTGTTCGCAGATGTTTCTTTTCGAGATCAAACCACATCGAAACAGAGCACAATATCAAAAAATAGAAGACGGAAAGTTGGAAATGGAAACCGAATATCTCGAGGAATCGGAGGGATTTGGACAAATAAAGAGGCGAGATGGCAGAAGATACAGGAGGAATGGGAGGGGAAAAGGAGAAGCACTTGACAAAGAGTTTTTGACACTTTTCATGTAGGGCGAAGAGATGGCAAAAAGAAGATTCGGATGGACTTTGGAGATGAAGACGAGGATCAGAGAACGGAAAATGGAAGAAGTATTATGCGTTCCTGAGATCGTAAGAGTTGAGATTCAAACGTGGCACGGGTCCCGCCACGACTTTCTTCGTTTTTTTTACACCACGTTGGATTCTACCGTAGTCTTACAAAAAAAGAGGACATGATGGCGGGACGCGATGCCGCTATTGAATCTCAACTCTCACGATCACAGGAACGCAATAGGTGACAGTGTTCTGGAAGGGGCTACTGTAGACATATGCCGTGGGATTTGCAAACTAGTGAGGGAACAATTGAAGGGTTGTTGGACTAGAAAAGGACGGCAGGTACAGCAAAGTGCAGGTGGAATGTAGTGAAATGGACGGTGCAGTTCCCGGTTTCCAAGTTTTTCCCCGGGGCATTCCTTTTAGAAAATGCGATTCATTGGGAACATATGCCATCGCGCAGATGTTCCAGGTGCATCTGAACAGTTATTCGCAAAAAGAGAAAAATCCAATTTTCAAATGGGTCAACTAGCTCAAAAAAGCTATTTGAACAGCTGATGGAAACGGGCGATACGATTAGCAAAATGAATATTAATAGCTTCAGATGGCTTCGGAATGCCAACGAGTGCTTTGAAAGAAGTTGTGTTCTCGAGTGGAAGAGAAGTAAAATGAGTGCGAACGAGTGTGTTTCTGCCTCTAATTGTCGCTAATCTCTCGGCAAAAAACAACAGAAAAACGGATAATTAGAGGTCGAAAAGAGGGGAAAATGAGGGGAAAGAGGAGGCAGAAGCACTCGGAAAACTTCTTCTTTTGAGAGACAAATATGCCTTTCCGAATCCGAGAAAGTCGAACTTACTCGATCTTGCATAAGATTGCAAAGTAACCTTCAATGTTCAAACTACAAAAAAGTATTGTGGATATTGTGGAAATACAATGGGACAAAGCAGGGATTGGAGGGAAAACAAGAAGAGAATGGAAGCGAAGAGGGGGAGAATATGTTGTAATTACGACCGAAATGAACTGGATATTCGGTACGGAATTACGAAAGAAAAGGAAAAAAAAGAGGAGAATAAGAGGATGGCAGGAGGAAGAGAATCGGACGGGAATCGGACAGAGAGATACAAAAAGTATCCGCGGATTCAAGATTGGAAAGGAAGGCGTCGACTGGAAATCGGACAAGGAACTACTGTCAGATGAGACTATTCTCTCCAGAAGACATCGCAACGGGCTAGCAGAATAGACAGTAGGTCTCCGACTTCTCCCAACTCTTATTCGAATTTTGTACGTGTCGTGGAGGTTCAAGGGCTCTACGAAAGACTGCAGTTACTCCAGAGAACCGGCAGGTCTCGACGGGAATGGAGAGCTTCGAAGAGAAAACAAAGAACATACCGATCCATCCTGGGTTCTGATTGGAAAGTCACAGTCCAACTGCGGAAAGTCCTCATAAAACTCTTCTTCTTCTTCTTCTTCCTTGTTTTATTTCCATTTCCCCGCCTCCTTCCCCCCTAATTACAATGGAAAAGTTGTGTAAACCGAGTAAACTCCGAACAGAAAAACGCCTCATTCGACCTACATTCAATAGATGATTTTGTTGGAAATTGAAATCGAATCGAGTGAATTGTGGTCGAAATGCGTTGACTGGTTGGCGGTGGAAGTAGTAGAAGTAGGAGAAGTAGTTGTGGTGGTTGTTCTCCTCGAATCATTTGTTCTTTTTTTTGAAGTAATTCATAATTGGATTTCGATTAATTCGACGGCAATTTCCCCCAACAAATGACCCTTTCATGGCAATTATTACGACACTTTGGAGACAAAAAATTGTGATTCGAGAGATGGCAAGTGAACTTGGAAGGAGATGATGATGAGGAGGGTAATGGAGGAATTTGCAACTTGTGAGATGTCGGAGAGCAAGGGGAAGGGGAAGGTAGCGACGAGACCCATTTTCAGGTCTTGACGCGAGTTGCAGAGCCATCAGGCCTCGTCACGAAGTTGGTGTCGATGTAGTGAATGCTAAGGTTGTGTTCATTAGCTGACAGTCTGACAAGACCTTCTCAATGAATCAGGCTGAAACGAACCTGTTTGAATCTCTAGTCAACTGTCATAGCGAGAACCCATTCGCGTCGAGACTAATTCTGAAAGAGTAACCAAAGGAAAAGACGGATGTTTGGGAAAGAGAAAGGAGTGTCGGATGGATGAGGAGGCAAAAGTGGAAATGGCATCGTTTTCGTCGTCATTTCGATGCGTTTTCACTGTCCGAAAAGCCGAAAAACGATGAAATTGAGTGAGATGAGGGGCGGGAAGAAAGGATGGATTTAGAGGTGTATTACACACGGGCGGTGTCTTTTTGTAGGTCAGACACTCACAAATGTCTCTTTTTTATTACTCGACTTCCAGCTTCTGGGTTAGGGGGAAAGTTCTGAAATTATCCCATTAGCGAGATGCTGGGCCTGGGTCTCGTCGCGAACCTTTCGTAGCAAGATCCTCAAAGACCCAAAGTGGAAGTAGTACGGTATTGTCAACCTCTTTGTGAAGAACTCCCAGTTCGGTTGAGTAGGCCACAAAAACTCTTCGATTCACACATTCTTCTCGTCGAAAATCGAACAAAAACTCGGAATCGAATTGTGAATTGACGTGTGAATGTGTATGTGTGTGAGTACTCGAAACCCACTTGGCAATCGGATGACAAACACAAAAAATGATACAGGGGCGATGGAAAACTGGGGAAAAAGGAATAGAACTTCTCGCTCGGGCAGCAGAAGGATCTCTCCCTCTCTCTTCTGAGACCGACTGGTCCTCGATTCGTTTCGTATAGTTCCTCCCTTTTTCGCATCTGTATCCTTGCACTTTAAGCCCCGCCCCCTTTTGTGCAGCTGGGTAACAGGTGCAATGAGTGGAAATCGAGACAAAAAAGTAGAGAGGAATGTGGGGAAACGATAGATAGATGGATGAAGATGTTTATCGAACTGTATATAAAGTGAGAAAATCGTCGGAAAGAAAGCAACTTTCCGCGCGGACGAAACGCGCAAAAAACAGGAGAAGAGAGGGCTCTCGAGAGGGCGGTTTCCGCACATTTTCGAGAGAGAGATGCACTCGAACACTTTCCGGTCGAACACCAGCACGGAGAGGAGATCGAGCAGCCAGTTGTACTGATGTACAGTGGAATGATACGTGGAATGAAGGGAGCGGAAGAAGAGACTTGGAACTGATCGGGGGAACATGTTTCGGAGAGGAGCGAAACGAACGAAGTGGGAGACTCTATGATAGCTGAACTTTTAGAGAAATAGAGATACTATTTAACTCTATGAGAATTCATCTGATAAAATGATTAGAGAGTTGGGTTATATAACAAAATCGAAAGTAGGAATGGTGTTTTTGCTTTTCATATTATTGTTTTCAGGCAAAATGAGCTACTAGGCCTAGAAAATGCAAGCCGCGACGCGACTCTCGGAGCTATTACAGTCAAGTTTTCCGCCAAGTTGTTATGCGCCTTGAAACAGTAACCTAAAAATCAGAAAAATTTCTTGCGTTTTCTAGACTATGTAGCTCGTTTCGCTAGAAAACAATCAAGCCGCGAACTTATGCTTAAAATAACGTTTATTTCAGCTTATTTCTCTTTAGTAATGAGAATTGTCGGACAATGATCAACTACAGAAACGTTGAACACTTTTATAGGCAAAACAATGCAAATTTTTGAAAAATGAATAATCGAGTGGAATTTATCATATCCGCAACTCGCTCAATTTTGCTTATCCTTCTCTCCGTCTCCAATCGTCTTCTGACTTCCTTCAGGTTTCGATCCGTTACAAAATCCTCCTCTTCCCCAATATCCTCCGCATCCCATTTCCTTCTTCTCCACTCGAATTACAAATTCCTGAGTTTCCGGGTTCGCCGGATCAATTGGCAAAGCTTTCACCTGAAATTCTCACCATTATCTTCTCAGAAACTCACTCTCACTTACCGTATACCCATCGCTATACTGCTTTCCGATCCAATATCCAACTCCGAGAACGACGGCGTGGGTGAAGAAGCACATGAATGAGTTTGGAACTTCTGAATGTTCAGAATACTCTCTTCTGACTTTCTTATTCTCTTTTTATACGCGACAGATCTCGGGGCGGAGTCGTAAAAGAAAGTGTAAGGGAATTTTGAAATCGGTCGAGTTGCATCATCGAAAACACAGCGGCTTTTTACTTTGTTAGAGTTTGTGCCCGTCGGAAAGAGATAATTTCGGGGCGAGTGATTGGGAATCGAATCGGAGATTCGAGAAGAAGGTTGGTGATAAGATATCAGTGAGACGTTCACAGTGATCTGAATGCGTATAGATAGCAAAAATTGGCACAGCAATGAAAGGGGCGTGGCCGCGCGATGTCGCCTCGCCATTCCAGACCTCTGGAGCGGACCAGATGAGACTGACCACGGTAGAAACTACTATTATATATGCACGCCAACTCGTTGATTTGATTGGCACTATCAGTTTTATCAGAAAACTCCCAGTTTTCCCGTAAATCAGGAAAAATAATAATCGAGGTCAGAAAATCAGTGCAAAAAAGGTGCGCAGAAAGAGGTCTGTAACTCCGGAAATACTGAGAGTTTTTGAATGATTTTTTTGGGAATGAACTTTGATGAACATATTGATTGAATTTGGAGTGAAAGTTTTGCCGGAATGTGGTGCCTATTCGAAAGTTCTCTCTTTTCAACCCTATTCATCTAAATTTTCAATCAGATGCTAACTTGAAAGTCTTGTCATTTGAAGTGCATCTCATGCCGTTTCTAAATTTTATTCTTGAGAAATGAAAATTGATTTGAACTTTAGGGGAATTCCAGAAAATTCTGATGATTCGAAGAAACTGTAGACCCCTGCAAATGGATTCATCAAAACTGTTTCAAAGGTGTATTCCAGAAGGGTGAGCATTTTCAACAAAGGCATTGAATATTTTATGATCAAAAAGAATATTTTCAAGTCATTGAAGAGTCATAAAGCAGATAGAATTACAGTATGTTCACATTCCATTCAGTCGTCCATTCTCCTTTTTCATTTCGTCTCGACCTCCAGAATCTCTGGATTCTTCATTTGCTGTTGTGTCTGCTGAGCTGGAGCAGCAGATCCGTTCGGCTGGTTGGCTGTCTCTTGGTATCTGTGATGGCAGTGATGATGATGCCACCAGCCGTGTCCTCCCCAGAATGGTCCTTCTTTTCGTTCGACTCGCAGAACATATTCGGAAGAGTTCGGATCGTTTTGCAGCTCATGAACCTGAAACGAAGATATTTAGGGTCCAATATTGTTTCGGAAAGCAGAAAAGCTCACCTTGTATCGGAAACAATACGACTTTCCGACCCAGTATCCGACTCCCAACATGGCAGCATGCGACAAGAATCCCATTGTGTTCGGAATAGAAGATTCGATTCAAATTTGATCTCAAGAAGATCTGTTTTCTCTCTTCAAAACCCTCCTCGTTTTATATTGGAAAGGGGCGGGGCGTCCCTCGCGGCGGCCGCAACGATTGCGAAATCGCTTTGCATCACGGCAGTTGTGTGCGTTTAGAGTTTGTGCTCCATGGCCGATGAGAAATGATGTTTATTTTCAAGTTTGAACATAATAAATTAATGAGAAAAAGAGACCGTGTCGATGGAAAAACACTACTTTCATGAAAAAATACGTATACTTCTGCGTCCGATGCGAGGTTCGATGTAGGAATGAAATTGAGGATGTTCGATTAGTTGTCGCTGCGTGGCCGGCGGTCTGAAAAACGTTCTTCTTCTCTACAAAATATCAGGGATTTTATTATAAGTGTATAAAGTATTGTTTTCTGGCAAAATGAGCTCGAAAAACAATCGAACGGAAAAGGCGTTGGAAAACAGGGTGCCGGTGAAAGGCACACAACGATTTCACAGAAATTGCAGTGTTCCGCTTCTCTGCGGGACTCGCACAATGAGGTATCGTGCTTTTGACCAAAAAGCAATTTTAGCCAGAAAACGCTTATGTCAATTGATGTCAATCTTCCTCAAAATGTGCTCACCTCCTGCTCTGTACTGTCCTCCTCCTCCACCACCACCTCCACCTCTTCCGCGATATCCTCCTCGATCGTTCCATCCGCCTCCTCTCGAGCCGCCACGTGGATTCCATCCTCCACCTCCTCCACGCCCACCACGGAATCCTCCACCGCCACCACGGCCGCCGCTGCAAAATCCGTTTGTTCTATTTCAAGTTCCTTCCATTTCTCACCGGAAATCTCTCCTCGGATTCCAAGGATGCACCACGACCACTTTCTCGAAGCCTTCCTTCTCCATTTTGGCGTAACGTTCGTCTTTCTGCAATAGGAAAAGTCAAAATTTCGATCGAATTTCATGGAAAACTTACAGAAGTGTATCGATCCTTGAACATTTCCTCCAAATTGCTGCTACTTTCAGTCATTTTCGTGTGATTCTGTGTGAAGATCCGGAAGAAATCAGGGAATTTCTGAAGGAAATCGGGGAAAATTGTTCGAAAAACAGAAGAGTTCTCATTGGAGCGCACTTGCAACACGGGCTTCATCATCGTTTTTTTCCGAGTTTCGAGCCAATTTTTTTTATTTAATTAACGTTTTCGGACTGTTTTTTTCTTTGGTATTTTTTATTTTCAGTTCAGTACAGTTATCGATTTTTCCGATTCCTGTGTCCATTGAGCCCCTTCAGACTTTTTTATTCCACTTGATACCTTATAAAATCAATAATTATTTCAGAAATGGGTTTCTTTTCTCATCTCGTTTCAATGGGTCTCGGAGCATATGCCGGAGCATATTTCGCACAGAATTACGAGGTAAATATGCCACAGCCCGCGGCCGCGTGCCTGTGGCCTAGAAAACTCTTTCCCCAGTTTTCGAAGTGTTTTTCGGAAATTTCACTTTTTCTTGAATATCTTAAAAATCTAATGTCAGAATATTCTAATTTTTCTCTCACATATGTAAAAAAGCACGGCGGATCGAATGCGCATAGTGGTATGTCTCAAACATCTCTGGTTCTCTCGTTAAATTTGTTTTTTGAAAATGCGCAATTCCTATTTTTCGCGATTTTTCGAAAACCTAATGTCAGAAGTTGCTAGTTTTTGTCTCGTATATGTAAAAATGTACTCTGAATCGAATGCGCATAGTGACATGTCTGTAACATCTCGCGTTCTTCCGTAAAATTGAATTTTCAATTTCAGGCCAACGCATTTTCTATTTTTCATCATATTTCGAAAACTTAATGTCAGAATGTTCTAATTTTTGTCTCCCATATGTACAAAAGTACGACAAATGAAATGTGCATAGTGGCATGTCTCAAACATCTCTGGTTCCCTAGTTCTCTCGTCGTTTTTGAATTTTGGAAATACGAATTTTCAATTTTTTGTCATTTTTCCAAAATCTAATGTCAGAATTGGCTAAATTTTTGCTCAGTTATGTAAAAACATGTGCTGAATCGAATGAGCATAACCGTTTCCCTGGAACATCTCTGGTTCCACCAAAAAGTTGATTTTCTCGAAACGGAAAATCTTCGATTTCTTAAATTTCCACATTTTTTTCGAATTTCTAGCGGTAAAACTTGGGAGACTGGTATTTTTATAATAATAAATGACAAAGAACATGATAAATTGGTTGTTTCACACCAGAATTATGTTTTTTGGGTAAAATTTTGATTTTTTCGATTTTTCTTCAAAAATCACGTTTTTTCGAACAGTTTTCAGTTTCCCCCACTAAATATTGATTGGGAAGCATTAAAGGATACTAAAATCATTCAGTTTCCAAAAATTTGACGAGAAAATGCGGTTTTCAGCTTGATTTAGCTTAAAAAATACAGTGGCCGAACTCTCTCGCGCGAGAGACGCAGAGAAACGAGAGGGTGCGACGATTCGGCGGCCGCGCGTAGTGATTCTCACGCCGTGTTATGCAGGAAACGGATAAATGTAAAGAAAAAACGCTTCACTGGATCAAGTGCACCCATTGCTCAAAAGACTATCATTATAGTTGCGCGGGAGTATGGACTTCCGTTATGAG
>LR563945.1:0-26442 GCA_900536345.3 Caenorhabditis sp. 39 LS-2015 | reverse complement strand
AACAGCCGGTTTTCCACAAACAAATCCGCGGAATCCGTCCATTTCAGGTATCGAACAAGCCAAATTATAGAAAGTTCCGTGTGTCCGAGTGCTATTCCGCTCCTCACAATCGTCGCCTTCCAGCCACATTGCCGCGCAGTTGTTCGGCATGTTCCTGAAGTGATAAGGTGATAAAGAAACTGCTAATTTATAATATTACATGTTTCCGAAAGTTGGAGTGAACGTCTTCTTCGGTTCGCCGGTTCCCCATCCAAATGCGTTGATTCCGATTGTGTAGCGATCGGAGAGGATCCATTTCTGCAGATATCTTGATAACGAGAAGAGCTATCGAAAAACTGTCAACTACAAAAATGCTCAGCTCATCGAGATCTACAACTTTCCTGTTGACCACTTCTTGCTATATCTGTTTTCTGACGAGCTACAAGCGAAAAACTCTTCCATCTGCCGTTAGCGCGCTGCCGGCGTGGCTTCAGTTGCAATTTTACAGAAATTTTTGAATAAAACCGTTTTTCCTTATTTTTCTGTGTTTTTTTTCCGTGCGAGCAGGGTTTATCCGATTTATTTCATGAAAAATTCACAAAAATCCATGCGATATTCATTTTTATGACTGATTTATCGATTTTTTCGGAAAAAAACACAAAAAAAACGGGAAAAACGGGTTTATTTGAGAATTTCCGTGCACGGAATGAAAAATGTCAAAAACCAATGGGTATTTCCGAAGTTACCGATTGGTTTTCATACCATTTTCACGAAAATCTCAAATAAACCCGTTTTTCCCGTTTTTCTGTGTTTTTTGTCGAAAAAGTCGATAATCAGTGATAAAAATTAATATTGCGTGGATTTTCGTGAATTTTTCATGAAATATGTGATATTTACACCGTATAAACCCTGCTCGTACGGAAAAAGCACCAAATAAATGGAAAAAGCGATGAAAAACGGTTTTATTTGAGAAAATTGCAGCTGAAGCTGAAGCCCGAAGCCACGCCCATTTCATGCGTGGCGAGACCAACGGCAGATGGAAGAGTTTTTCGCCGCTAATGGAAGCAGCTCTTCGTCAGAAAACACCCCCCCCCCCCTATCCCTCCATACCTTTGTAAAGTCGCATCGATAGAATCCCACCCTCAACGACCCATAAGTCCACTCTGTCGCCGACTCCATGAACTCTTTTCCCAAATTCGCGATAGTTTCCCGTTCCGCAACAGATTCCGCTCCGGAAACCGTTGCATTTTGGAGATTACAGTAGGCCTCGGCTTCGGCTTGCGTGAACACTCCTTGGTAGATTCTGACGCACCATACACCGAAAATTCTGGAGACTTGAGTCCAGCCGGCTGGGCAGGCGTCGTCCGACGCGCATTCGTAGTCTTCTGGAGTGGTTTGGGAGAGGGAGATTGGGATGAGGAGGAGGAGATGGAATATTAGAGTTAGGCGGTGCATTTTGTTAGGTTAGCTTGCAAACGGAAATGAAAATGGAAGCTGAAGCGAACTGTAGCTGTACAGCCCATAAATGCTAATTATTCAGTTGATACTGATCTTTAATCTTTTCAATTAAATATTCATAAATGCGATCAAATTGTGTGTGTGTGTCTTGCATCGATTCGTTTGATAGTTCAAACTATACTCTACACTAGAATCATACAAAAGTTGATCTTAGCTATAAAACAAAACTTTGATCTGCGATGAAGGCCAAAAAGTTTGCAAACATCAGTTTCTAAAAACCATGGTGCACGTCCGCAAAAGCCACGACTTTTCGGAAAACTTAAACATCGCGGATCATAAAAACCACCCCCTCGACACACTATAAAGTCCCCGCGAACTGCTTGCGAAACTAGAAACACTTCCCCCTTCTCGAATGCGGCGATCTATTTCCTTGTTGCTCTTGGCGCTGTTGTCTAGCTACGGTAAGCTAAAGATGGTGACCGGTAGACGAGATAGGTCTTGCAGCGCTCGGGATTTTCATCGAGGGTGGACGTGGTCGGTCGAGCTCTTCTGATTCCGATGAGCATTCCGGACGTGGTCATGGACACGGTCATGGTAACGGAAACGGCAATGGAAATGGAAATGGCAATGGGGGTAGACCTCGTCCCCCACCATCATCCGGCGGTAGATGCGAAGACGGTTGGGTTCTAGTCCAAAGACAGTCCGGTGGCTGGTGTGTCCGAGTGTTCGAAGCTGGATTGATGGGTGAAGCGGAATCGCAAACCGCTTGTCAGAATCATGGAGCAGTTCTCTCTGGAGTCGAGTCTCAACAGGAACGAATGGTGATTGCCAATATGGGAAGGACGATTATGACGACGACGTCGGCTTGGAAGTTCGGAACGATTCGGATGGGATTGAGACGGTCGTCGCTCACCAGTGTAAGCATAGTATATCGCAATTTTGGTAAAACTCTAATGTCTCTCTAGCCATGGCAAATAACCGATGGTCATACTTCCGGAATGAACGGCATTCAATGGTCACGCGGAGAGCCGAATAACGGATATTATCGGTGAGCTAAGCAAGCGAGATCTACTAATTGTAGTCAAAGAAACGAAAAGAATTTTTTCTTGCAGAGGATACCCGAACAATTGCGGATTTACGTGGGTTTGGGTGCCGGGAGGTTTGCAAGTCGGACAGAGAGTTCATGGAGAGCAATTCGCAATGTTGTGCCCGAAGACGTGGGCGGATCGCTGGAGGGCATACGTTTGCGGAAAGGTTGCTACTCAGTAAATTTTTTATGAAACAATAAACTTTTTCTCTTGTCAAACTTGCTTTTCCGCTTGGAACTGATCTTCAATGCTTCCTTCCCGAGGCGCGCAAATCTTAAAGATCACGAACATTGAACTTTGTTTCCGGTGCGGAGCGAATGATCGGTGATAACCTTTTATCACCGGTTAGGTTATACATTCTCCTTTATATACCCCCTGCAAGGTTTGAATCCTGACTATCACCATGCGGTTCCATATTCTCCTGACTTTTCTGCTGTTAGGGTTCTTTTTTAGCGATGGTAGGGTTTCAAGAACCCTTAGAACCATCCGACCCATTCTAAATTCCAGTGTTCGGATTAACCCTGGAAGATGAGGAAGATTGTGGGAGTTCTGAAGACAGTTCTTCTGGCGGTTATGATGATCGTCATAGCCACCATTCAAAACATCATCATCATGGCTCCTACTCGGGACATAAACCCCCACCCAGCTCAACGACTACTCCAGCACCTGAGACCAAGTGTCTTCCGGGCTGGGCTAGGGTGCAGAGACAGAGAGGTGGCTGGTGTCTTCGGGTGTTCCAGGGAGTCACAAATCAAGCGAAAGCTGAAGCTGCTTGTCAGGTGTATGGAGCTGTTGTTTCGGGAGTGGAGAGTCAGCACGAGCGGGAGGTGATTGCGGAGTTGGGAAGGGTGTTGATGACGACGACTTCTAATTGGAAGTATGGCACCGTCAGGTTGGGGTTGAGACGGGCGACACGGACTGGGGTAAGTTCCATGTTACGTCCTAATGGTGAGAGCCAAATAATTTTCTGTTGCAGCCTTTCTTTATGACCGATGGTAACGCAATCGGGACAGATGGCATAAAATGGAGTCCCGGGGAGCCGAACAGCGGACAGTATTCGGGATACTCGAACAATTGCGGTTTGATGTGGATGTGGGTGCCGGGGGGCAAGCTGATCGAGCAGCGCGTTCATGGACAAATGTTTTCGATGGTTTGCGAGCTAACTTGGAATGATAGATGGAGGGCTTATGTTTGTGGGATGAAAGCTACTTGAATATGGTACCTTCATCTTTGGAATAAAGGTTTAAACTATAGTATAGTGTACTTTGATCTAGATGTTTCAATTTTCACTTTTTTTACATACATAGAAAAACGAATACATACCAAATCGAATTATCATCTGATTAATTCAAAAATTCAAAATCTCAATGATCACCCTCACCATTCCATCCCATCCCGTCACATCAGATTCATATCTATCAATCATTCGCAGCAAAATGCGAGCGGTGCTAATCCTTCTGGCTTGTTTGGCTGGTAAGTCCTACTAAACGTCTTCATTTTGATTTGAATCGCCTTCTGAATCCAGGCCCCGCTCTCTCGGTCCGTTGCAGTTCCGGTTGGGTGTCTTCCAAGCGACCCGCGGGTTGGTGGTGCATGAAAGTCTACACCGGACAGTTGAATCAAGACGATTCCGAGGCCAAGTGCAAGGCGCTCAACGCAACATTGACTGGAATTGAGACGCAAGCAGAGTTGACGAAGGTGGCGGAACAGGGAAAGACGGAGATGTTGAAGACGAGTTATAAGCATGGGTATTTGAGAGTCGGTGGGGAGAGGTGTTCCTTGAATGACCCGTTCTACTGGCTGGATAGACAAACGATCGGGACAGATGGCTTCAAGTGGGCCGCCGGGGAGCCAATGCAAGCCAATTCTTAGTGAGCTAACACATCAAAATATACTTACTAAAATATGAATTTTGAAATTAATTTTAATTTCAGTGGAGTCCCATACAATTGCCTTCAAATCTGGCTCTGGGTCACTGGTGGATGGGTGACGTCGAGAAATCACGGGGAGATGATCACCAATGTGTGCCCATCGGTCAATACGGACAGATATGTGGGATATGTTTGTGGAAAGGTTGCAACTTGATAATAATGATAGCTTATAAAGTGGTTACTGTATTTTATATGGACATGCACCATATCACACGCAATTTTTAGTTCCGCCACAAAACCCTGAACCACAGCTCAAAATCCACTACTCTATACGACTAGTAACGAGGCCAACCTTTAGCGGAATTAGCCTGCTTGTCTTGTAATTGGCAAAATCAGCGGGGATTCTCATCATTTTGAGCCGGGAAAACATAGAGCAGAGATCTCTAGAAGGTTCCGAAGATCAACGTCATCTGGATATGGGATTCTGAAAAAAATCAAATCAAATTTGGTTTTTCTTTTTGAAAAATTGTGACATTTTTGGATTAACGAATTTCTATTTCTATTTCAATTCCTACTCTGTTTCCAAAAATGTTTATAATCAGTTTTCCATTTTCAATTTTCCTTCGCCGACATATTTTGGAAATATGTCGGCTGTCATGTCATCATTGTTTTCGAGATGCCGAATTTTTCCATTTCCATGTTTTTTGGCGTCTGGATTATCCGAAAAATCCCAATGAAATTAGGAAACGCAGTGGGAAACTGGAAAACAAAGAGAGAGAGAAAAATGAACAACCCGACGTTTCGCAACCACAAAATCTTGAAGGTTGTCACTTTACCACTGAAACGCTTCGCAACTCGTTACTTTGCATCTGTAACGTTTCGCAACTCAACGTTAAAAAATTATTTTTTGGCGTGGCAGATATACAGATTTAAAGCTTAAGAGAACATTTTGAAAAAAAGTTTCAAGTTGCGAAACGTCGGAGTCTTAAAAATACGACGCTCCGATGTTCCGTTTGTGTTAAACCAAGCCCAAATCTAATTTTGATTTCAGCGGCGAAGGTTCCGAACTTTTCAAATGAAAAAGAACAAATAAAAAACTACTATGTATTCACCAAAAATTTATCTTCTTTTCCCTCCGAAAATGAGTCGACATGCACTGCCTACTAACTACATAACTCGTCGTTTCCGCCACCACCAAGTGCTTCATTTTCTCTCTCACTAATTATATATTTTTCGTTTTTTTGGCGGTTCTGACAAGTTCCGCGTTTTTTTTGTGACGAATTTGTACAATTAAGCCCACTTCGACCGACTGAAAATGACAGAAATAAGTGTTTTTGCTAAGAGATTCATTTGCAAAAACTTCTATGCGCCTTTAGGGTTACTGTAGCTAAATTAGGTGACTTTTCAAGACCCCGACGTTCCGCAACTTAAAATTTTAAAAATTCAAGTTTGAATATGGATTTCTGCCGAAAAATCATTGCGTCAACGATTCGAGTGAGTTGCGAAACGTTACAGCTCCAAAGTGAAAAGTTGCGAAACGTCGGGGTGTCAATTTTCTCTTCCTAATCATAAAAATGATTAAATTTTCCATTTTTTCCCTTGTCGAATGATTAATTTCAAAATTCTCCCACGCTCGGCACGCGCGCATTTTTATCTTGATTTTTCGATCTGCTTAACGTGGATTTTTGCAGAATTTGAAATTTTTGAGAAATATTTTGGAATAATTGAGTAAAGAATTAAATAGAAAAACAACCAACTTTTATTTCAAAAAAAAAAAGAAAAAATCGTGAAATTTTTTTTTGACCATTTTTTTTTTTTTGACCACATGGTGCACCATGTTACGCCGCACCTTAGCTTATCAGCTTAATATCTCAGTAACGGCAAGAGCTATCAAAAAGTTGCCAACTACAAAAATATGCAAAATAGTAACAGCTACAATTTGTAAGTTGACAGTTTTTTGCTATCTCTTATAGTTATTGAGATATATGTCAAAATACATGCACTCTATAGATGACGTGTCCAAAAAACAAAAGATCATTGAGCAGTGACTCCATCGCCCTCATCTGAATCTGAATCTGAATCTGAATCATAGAAAATTTAAAATCCAAAATTCAAAATTCCAAAACTTTTGAATTGAATCATCCTCCTCCTCCTCATCCCTCCCCTCTTGGCCCTCTTCAATTGTTTTTCTGCATTCCAGCAGAATGAATTGTGCGGGACCCGCCGAGCATCATCGCACAATGATATATAACTATAGGAGATTCGAATAATAAAGTTTGTTCATTTTTCTTTTTCTCTCTTCGTCAGCTTCAATGACGATGTCATTGATGATGAAGGCGGGCGGGATGAAAAGTGGGCGGGGCTTAAGGGAAGGGACTTCTGGAAATGTATGTATGTATCACTTTCTTACTCATTACAGCCAGCGCATTCAGACCATTTTCCTCTAACTCATAACTTTTTCCACCTCTTCTTCCTTTCTTCCTTGTTTACCGCTCCCAACTTTTCCTGCAACTCCACACTCCTTCCAGACCGCCCGTTTCCATTTCCATTCCTAGTCCACCTCCTGAGAATGAGGGCGGAGGAGGAGTGGGTGCCCATAAAACTCGTCGGACCCTCAAACTTACTCCATTCTTTTCCACTTTTTTGCGACTTTTGTGTTGTGACCACGTCATTTGGCATGTGATCACTGTTTTTGCAAGGTTCCAAAGCACCGAATTCGCGCCAAGTACACCAGGAACCCGCTGACTCATTTTTCTCTCTTTTCGACATGTCCAATGTCCGCCATGTAAAATCTCATTTTTAGGGTCCAGTTTATAAATTTTTCAGTAGCTAGGAAGCTAGGAAGCTAAGAAGCTAGAAAGGTAGGAAGCTAGCCTACCTGCCATTTTGACTTTTCTGTACGGGTCGGCTAATACCGAAATTGACGAATCGACCACTTTGAATCGGGATTTTCCATTTTCCATTTGCTATGCATTGCATCGGGCATTGCATCGCGCTCCAATGACAAATCTCATTCTCAAAATGCGTGCGATCACGATTTTTGTTTTGACCATTAGCCAGTCAGCACACCCACAGAGTCTGGCCGAAAATATTCGTTAGTAGACCAAGTTTCAGACGTTTTTAAATCCGATGTAGGCTATAAATGCAAAATGGAAAAACAGCTGTGTAGACGACTTGGGAACGAAACGAACGTCCACTGTTGTTAGTTAGTCATCGAGTTCTCGGAAGTCTGGAGACGTTGGATTCTGATTTTGAATCTCGTGAAAATTTCCAAAATTCCAAGATTCGATTCGTGATGAATAATTCCAAACTAGACCAAAACCACCCTCACATGCAATGCACCGCACGTTTTTCCTTTTTCATTTCCTTTTTCACTTTTCACTTTTCAACTTCCGGCTTCTCATTACCCCATTTCCCTTTTCCAGAACCGAATGAGATTCATGTGGCGAACACTTGTGCTCACCGCCGTCTTGCTCATCTCAACTGCTCGGGCCTGCAACAAAAATGGAGAGGGATGCTTGTGTAAGTCCATCAAAACACCATGACCATTGCTCCGGTGCACTTCTTTTCATTTTCAGTGATGCGCAACGTGCTTCGTGACCCGCTGGGTTTGTCAAACTGGAAACCGTCGTCTCTGAGCCGGGCGATCCATCAACTTCAGGCTTATCAACAGCTATTTCAAGGTTGGTGAGATGAATGGGAGAGCAAAGTTTCTGAAAAGAAAAAAAAAACTAGAAGAAGAAGATATAGCTGAAAAGATGATGTGGTTCGGTTTTTGCACTATGAATGATTTGACTTTGGGTCGATTTACGGGGAGCCGGAAGTTGGGTTCTGATTTGATTTGGTTCTTGAAAACTAGAAAGTTTGATATCTTGATGAAAACTAGATGAAAACACAAAACGGGAGGGTGTGAAAATAGAAACAAAAAAATAGTGATAAGAAATCACTTCCGCGACGGGAAAAGGTGTTGAGATAACGTTATAGACATGGGAAACACCATATATCGCTACGAGACCCTAATAACCTCCAATTTTGCAGAAGACAAACGCTCCGGGGCCGACTACGGACCGCTGTCGGAAATGATGCGTCGCCGTCGGAGATGACATGATTCCAGCTAATCATTCTTTTCTTTTCTCGACTTGAGTACCATCTTCTCCACTTCTCCACTTCATTTTATTCCCCGTCTTCCCTCCATTCGTCGTTTCGTTTTCTGTCGATTTGATAGCTCCAAATTCGAATTATCACCCTCTTATCTTTTCTCTTCCCCAACTCTGTTCAACAATGAGACACTGATAAATATGTTACTGTTAAGCGGAATACTCAAACTATAAGTAGCCAAATTTTTTGTTCAATCTCTCTCAAGCTTTCTCAATTTTCCCATTGCTCAAAGTCACGTAGGCACGTCAGGTCCTGTCAGGCCAATTGAATTTGAAGAATCTGGTCAACAAAGCTAGCTGGAGAAATGGAGAATGCGTTGGAGGACTTGAAACGGATACGAGCGCCGTTTGTGCAGCGTAAGGTGCTCAAGTACGAGTTTGAACTTTTTACAAAGTTCGAAAACCACACGAGACACATATGGGCGTTATATCAACAGGCTGTCGTCGGTGACGTCAATGTTCCAAGTGAGTCGGGCGTGTTTTGCTTTTTTCTGTTGAATTTGGGATGAGAAGGAGAAGGAAGGGGTTATGTATGTATACCTGAAAAGGTGTGACTCACTTGCCTTACTTCAGAGTTGAACTACATGGAAATCCACGAAGGCGAAAGTTCGTGGATGTGGAGATGGATCAATGGGAATGAGAAGTGGCATGCGTGGAATAAGTTTCGAGGTAGTATGTAGGAAATTTTTGAAATTTAAATAAAAATTAGATTTTTAGGAATCTCAAAAAGCCAAGCAACTGATCAGTTCATCGAAAGTGTGGAGAAGTTGAAGTCAGAGATTTACAAGTTGATTGCTGAGTGGAAGGTCGAGATTTCTAATGATCCGGCGCCAAGTGATAATTCAACATGATGATTTTTTTTTAATTGAATTTTATTTGAATTTATGTAGTTTAAAAAATGATTTACTTTACATGAGGGTTCCGCATTGTTATGATTAGTTAGAGTTTGGGGTGATTAAAAAGTTTGTTTAAATCTATTTTTGCAAAAGAAACAATTTGCTTTACTTGAAAAGTGTTACAAGTGTGCTCGACGGATAATTTTGCAACGTGTCGGGGAAAAAAATAGCGTTTGAGTTAAAGAGCATGAACGCGCCTCGATTTTCACATTGTGTTTTTCTCACAGTGTGACGCACGTACGGCTGCAACGTTCTGGATGGGTTTTTGGACCTGATGTTTCGGAAAGGTCGAACATCAAGGGGGGGGGGTCTTTAGGGATTATAAATTCTGGAGCAATTTCGCACACCTGAAAGCTTCCGACCCCCAACGACTGGTCAATTGATGGTTGGGAAGAGCAGATTTGGAATTCTAACTTTATAAGGTTTTTAAAATAATTTTACTAGAATACAACTTGTTAACATGAGAGTTCCGTAACTAGTGATAAGAGGTTTGGGTAAATGTGGGAGGTGGGAGTATTAGAGGTGGGATAAATGGGATAGGTGGTAGATGAGTGGAACAGAAAACTACAAAAAGGACTCGAAGCGATTTGGTGCTATTACAATTAACGTTAGGAAGATGGGCGGAACAAAACAAACTGATTAATATCTCGGAAATGGAAGCGTTCTCGCATATCGGACAAGATACATCATAATTCCAGGAAGCAACATGACTCTCTCACGAAACTCCTTGAAAACGACTAGTAGCGGAATGGGTTCGCAAATTGGGTAGAGAGCGGAGAGAACGTGGCTGATAGTGTTAAGATAATAGATGTCAGTCTGGGTGATGTTCGTGATGATCATTAGGACAATGGGAATGCAACGGAAGAAAATGTAAATGAGGAATTGGAAAGTTATAGCGACGAGGAATTGGGTTTGAGATGAGCCGAAAGCTGTTGGGGTTGTACGAGGGGTTTCTAGGTTGGGCATGGTGATGCAGCTGGGCTCTACCTTTTTCAGGGTTTGAATTTTCCAGAGGATCATGATGAAGCAGGTGAAGGTTGTGCCAAGTGAGATCGCCTGGAAGGTTTGATATCGAAGCAATTGCAAATTTAGAATACTCATTACCACAGAACCACTGTAGAATATAAATCCAAAAAGACTTGAACGATCTATATTTCCACATCTCTTGTATCCTTGGGCAATGTAGACAATATGGTCTAGGCATGCATCTTTGGAATGTCCCTTCAGAGTGCTATATAGCATTTCGGTGATTTCCGGGCAAGGTTCAAATGAATAGGCAAACAGAAATTGGATGAGGCCGGTGAGAAATGGTAGGATGCAGAGGACAAACACCATGTCGAAAGACGGGGTTTTTCCACTGTAATATGGGATTTTAGAGTTGGAATTCAAATTTTGCTCAGTTTGACTCACCGGACGACACGATAAAGGTAGTAGAAGTTGCAGGCATGGGCGGTAAGGCAGGCGATGAAGAACGCACTGTCAATGCCTAAAAGTTGATATTAACTTTCCGTTTCCGTTTCCCACGTTATAAGTCAAACTAACATAGCAATCTAATTGTTTTGTCTTCGGTTTGTTTGGATGTCTCTGTGAAGACGATGAAGTTGAATCCCATTTGAAAGAATTCAGGTTGCATAGCAATGTGCAATGCCCCACTGAGTCCATTGTATACGGCATACGCTCTGATCATGTATTTGTAGTCTCTAATGCCATTGTTGGGTGTTTGATTGCCGGCCACAGCGTACAACACGAGTGGAATCATTAGAAACGAAAAGCTCCCGGTGATCTGATTCAGGTGTTTGAAGTAACTTGCGTCGATCATAGGGACCCTGAAACGAGATCAATTTGGGTCTAGACCGGACGTGCAAAAACAAAAACTAAGAGCATTTGCGCCGAGTCTCACGACATGAGAGCCATGGCGAGCTGCTATCTGAAACTTGGCGAGAAGTTGCATTCTCTTTTTGTTTGATAGCGGGAGGTGGGATTTGTATACTGACAAGGGAGAATGGGTGTTAAGGAGACGGCAGAAGTTGAGGATTTTCTACGTCAGAGGAATCTGTATATCTGGATGGATCTGAACGTTCTGAAAACATAAGAGGGCAGTATGCGATTGCGGGTCTTTGTCAGCCCACTGTATTATGCGATCCTGAAATTGTAAGAGTTGAGTTTCAAACACGGCGCGGGTCTCGCCACGACTTTTTTTTGAAAAACTACGGTATAATCACCGTAGTCTCTCAAAAAGGGGGGACGCGATGCCGCAATTTTAGTTGCGGTCTTATTTTGGTTTTTTATGCGGAGTACTGTAACTACTAGGTATTGCTTTCCCAATCGGCCATAATCTTGTGTTCCCCCTTCTCGGAGCGCACTTCCGTTTTCTCCAGTTCCAAGTTCATCCGAGTTCAAACCACGAAAAAAACATCGGCTCCAACCACAGCTACAAAGACAGTGTGTGTGGGAACATAGCGTCGCGTTGTGGCACGGTGCTGGCCGGGGCCGCCGCCGATAAGATGTATATACATACCTTTTCCCAGCATGTTTTTTCCCACCCCTCCCGACTCCATGACAAGTGCATGTGAAAATCAGAAACTTTTGCAGAAAATTTACTAAAACACCAATATCAAAATTCACATTAAAAAGGTTGGGGGCACATCTTTTTTCTCTGGGGGTTAGATGACGCGACGACGATCGGCTGACGGCTTCGATGAGATTTATCGAGGAGTGCTTATGGTCCCAAGTAGCACGACTGATCGGTGCGAGCCTTGAAGACTTGTCCTCCGGATCCTCCACCACTGCCTCCTTGATTGTTGTTCTGTTGACCGCCTCCTGATCCTCCGGTAGCGTATCCTTCTCGTGCGTAGCCAGAAGACGAGGCATTGGATCCCATGTATCCGGAAGAGTAGCCACCAGCGGACATGTATGCCGATTTGTCAGCCATTTTGTCGATTTGATCAGAGGATCAGAGGATCGATAGGAAAATGTGAATATGGACGGATCTTATATACGGGGAGATCTGGAACAGAGATAAGATACGCAGAAAAAGCAAGAACACGTTATAATCGTCGTGTTTCTTATCACAAAATTTCTCCCTCAAATGCCTCCTCTCCAGTGATAACATCTTGAACAACAGTTAACGGCGTTATCATCGCGTTTGTGGTGTAATGGTCAGCATGGATGCCTTCCAAGCATTCGACGGGGGTTCGATTCCCCCGAACGCAGATTTTTTCTTTTGAAGTTTTTTTCATCGCACAATTTAAAAAAAAATTTAGTCAAAATTAGAAAATGAAATTTGATGTGAGATCATACTTTAAACTACACTGTCGCTTCTGCACAAGGTGTCTCTTTCTTGTCTTCTTCTTCTTGAATCTTTCCCATGAGAACCGCACCTGCCTTTGATAATATTGAGAAGAAGGCAAAGCCGCCCAGAATGATAGCTGCTGAGAAATTGGAAAATTTCCAAAGCTGACTATGGATAACTTACCTCCTCCAATGATAAGAGACCATCCTGGGTCGGTCAGCAAAAATCCAACAAGAGCGAATGCTTCCAGAATGTACACAAAGCTAGCGATGAGTTGTCTATGAAGATGTGATCCTAGGAACGAGCCAACTGGTCCACAGATAGCAGAAACTGGTACAGTAACCGAGAAGTATCTCCAAGCGATTAGGTCAATGTCTCCCATCATGACGGCTCTGTAGTAGAAGCCAAAGACAGCGACGGTTCCCTTAAGGACTACGGTAGTTGGGGTTGCGGTCTTTTCAGTGACACGGAACAGCAAAGTTATCATTGAAAAGATGCAAATATCGATTCCAGACCCAGCGAAGGCGTCGAAGATTCCACCGACAATACCGGTAAAGAAGAGCACCCATCCTTTCCAGGCGCAGAATTCTGGGATTTCACGGAAGGTGGATCGCTTTTTTTGAGCATTGAGGATGCCAAGAGCAAAGGCAAAAGCGGTCCAGATCGAGACGAATAGCATTTTCTTTTGTGGTCCGGTGAAGAGTGGGTCGATCCAGTGGACACCGACAATGAATCCTGGAACTGCTCCGAGGCATCCAATGATCACGGCGCGGTGCTCGAATTTAACCTTCATGAAGAGCACACAGACAAGAGCGGATGTCATTCCTAAAATACATGGAATTCCGAAGATATCTGATTCCTAAAGTTGAGCTACCTATACTCTGCATCATCAAGGAAAAATCCCTGGCGATCTCGGGTGCAATATGAAGTCCCAGTGTCATAACAGGAAACGCGACAGCTCCAGCGCCTTCAGAAGTCATTCCACCAACTAATGCGCCAAGGATCATGACGATTGGCATATGCCAGTAGGTCGAATAGTATTGGAATAGGTTGAAGCGGATAGCAATGGACCACCAGATCGTATGGATAAAAAGTGCCGGTGCCAGCATGGCAAACCACTTTCGGTATTTGATAAAGATCAGATCGTGAAAAGTTGGATTCTCCGGAAGATGTGCTATCTTCTCAGCCTGCCCGCCTTCCAGGGATTGTCCTAAAATTTTTTGATAATTTCTATCAATTTTTGATACTATTTACCTTCCAAAAGATACTTTCGGCACCATCGTTTCACTCGTCCTCCGCAAGTTACCACCGCCTTCTGCTCCACTTCCGCAGAGACTTTTGTCATGGTTCGACACCTAGAATTTGGAAAATTTTGATTAATTTTACACTTTTTTAAGGATAAGGCAGTTGCAGATTTACGGGATAACAGTTTAAATAGGGCCACCGACAATTTCAAAATATTGAAACAAATAACCCATCGTGACGTTTTTTGAATCGTTGGGGGTGCATAGATTAGCCTATAGACATCGAAGGGGATTACTCGAATTATATGGTCAAACATTCGAAAAAAACGGAAGCGATATAAAGAAATGTTCAGTGTGATGGTGCTTCTTGAGGAATAGTAGAGTTGATAGAGCAGAAAGATGACTGTGTTTTATATGAAAAATGGTAGCGAGTTTTATTAACTTTTTTGTGGGGGTTTTATTAAATTTTTATATTTATACACAACACTGCACAAAGTACGGTCGGTCACAAACTCTGCTTTCAATGAAATTTTCAGTATGAAGATGCTCCAAAATCTCCGTAAATCCACACCAACCCCTTTTCCATAGTACTCATTCTGTACTTGTTTGTATCTGTTCATCATTTCATCGTCACTACCACCACGAACTTTGATCTCTGTTTTAAACCGCTCGCTCATGTCTTTTGTCTCTTGTCTCATGTATTTTCCCTCTTTTCTATCCTTTCCCTCCCAATGATTCAGCGGATCACGTGTTTTCTCACGCCTCCTGTAAATGTATGATAGAAAATGATTGAGTCTGGGAAAAAAAAATGCAAATTTTTATTATTTTTAGAAAAAAAACGTTCAGAGAGAAGGAGATCATGAAACAAAAAACAGGGAGGGAAACAACAAAATTATGGGGGACTTGAATTGGTCTGTGAAGGGAAGGCTAGCATACGAAAAATACCCGATTGGTGTCATTATGTCTATTCAAAAAGTCGCATGGATTCAGCGACATCCTAGTAGACTCCAGAAGTAGCGGTGATTCCAGCTTTCTGTGCTTCCTTTGCTTGACGGGCCTCTACACGTCCCATAAGAATAGCACCCATCTTTGAGAGCGCCGAGAAGAAAACAAAACCACCGAGGATGATGCAACCTGAAATTTAGAATTGTATTTTGGGTCTCGAAACAAAGAACGATACCTCCAACAGCGATCAATTGCCATGCTGGTCTGGTCAGGAGGAATCCAACAAGAGCGATGATCTCCAAAACGTAGACAAATCCAGCGACGACTTGACGATGAAGATGGGATCCAAGGAACGATCCGATTGGTCCGGTAGCAGCGGAAACTGGGATGGACACTGCAAAGTATCTCCACGCCATTTCGTCAATGTCTCCCATCATGACGGCTCTGTAGTAGAATCCGAAAACGGCGATGGTTCCCTTGAGGACAACGGTAGTTGGGGTGGCGGTCTTTTCAGTGACACGGAACAGCAAAGTGATCACTGAGAAGATGCAAATGTCAATTCCGGATCCAGCGAAGGCGTCGAAAATTCCTCCGACGATACCGGTGAAGAAGAGCACCCATCCTTTCCATGCGCAGAATTCCGGGATTTCACGGAAGGTGGATCGCTTCTTCTGGGCATTGAGGATGCCGAGAGCAAAGGCAAAAGCAGTCCAGATCGAGACGAACAGCATTTTTTTTTGTGGTCCGGTGAAGAGTGGGTCGATCCAGTGGACACCGACAATGAATCCTGGAACTGCTCCGAGGCATCCAATGATCACGGCGCGGTGCTCGAATTTAACCTTCATGAAGAGCACACAGACAAGAGCGGATGTCATTCCAATCGATTGAATCATCAACGAGAAGTCCCTGGCGATCTCAGGCTTGATGTGAAGAGCAAGAGTCATGACAGGGAAGGCGACAGCTCCGGAGCCTTCAGAAGTCATTCCACCGACGAAGGAACCCAGGGTCATCGTGAGCGGCATGTGCCAGTAGTCGTGGTAGAATTGGAACAGGTTGTGGCGGATGGCAGTCGACCACCAGACAGTCTGAAATTTCAGGGTAAACGTTTCGAAAAGAAGATGAAGGAACTCACATGGATCAAGAGGAACGGTATCAGCATTGCCACAAATTTGCGGTATTTGATGAAGACCAAGTCTCCCATAGTTGGATTTTCCGGGAGATTTGCCATTTTGTCGGCTTGATCCTCATCGAGATGTTGTCCTTCAAGAAGGTACTTCTTGCACCATCTCTTCACTTTTCCACCGCAAGTCAGCGGTTCCTCCTGGGTGTACGGCGTCTTTTCAAGCTCCATTGGGCGAACTGACGTCATGTCGAGAGGGATGTGAAGAGAGATGAGGGAGAGAGGTGGGGAGGGAGTTTACAGAGGCTGAAACTTGATGATGAGGCAGTGTTGGAACCGTCGGGGTTATATACACGATCCACTTCTGGGCGGTACCTTGCAGTAAGGTACGGTAGGGCGGAAATTGATAAGCGTTGTCCGAGACAAAGGGGTCATGAGGAGATGTGGGCGCCGCGCAGAGTGGGCGGGGCCTATCGTGCGGCCTCGAATTCTCAACTTGTCGATGGACGTTGAAAGATCAATGTCTGCGTCTCCTCTGGACGCAGTGCTATTTCTCTCGGATTTTTGTATAATTGTCTGGAGGCTCCGGGATGAGAGATGGTGATGATTGAGCGCAGGAAATTTACATTAAAGACCCTCGGGTGTCGTCCTGGGGGTCGGTGGTGTTTGCTTGGCTGGCGTTTTTTTCCAATTTTAATTTCAAGGTTGTGTAGATTAAGGAATGGCCTAGGTGTTTAAACATGAGAGCCTAAAAAACCAAGACCCAAAGTTACACGGAACTTAATCCTAAAGCTCAAGACCGCAAGATGCAGCCTAGTTCTTAAGGGTGGTTTGAAAATTATGATCATGGTCGGCTGCAATCCTTAAATTTAATTTAAGAAGCTGTCTCAAACCATGACCCAAACCGGAAGTTAACCCCAAAAAACTCTGATCAGTCTACAAACCGCCTGTAAACAAATCAACTTTGAACATTCTCTCATGTAGCCTAGTCCAGTCACCAAATCGTTCCAGTTTCCTATTCCCCACACATTTTTTGTTCGTCTTTTCAGTTTTATTGCCTTTCCCACCTCCCACCTCTCCCAATCCAGCCTGGAAATGATGAAAACATGTCGAAAAACAAATTCATATATCTTTTCAGTTTTCTCGGCGTCTCTCTGTTCCGTCTATCCGTCGCGCATCCTGCTGATCCACGGCTAGACTTTCAACGTCGACGAGTCAAGGAATCGAAATGGAATGATGGTCAATCGACAATCAGAGAAAGAGATTTATTTCCGTTTTGGTCGATGGACGACCATCTATCTGTCCACTTTTTGCCTGTGGTTCGCGGTGGTTTGATGACGTCGAAATATCAAATTTCGACGATGCGCCAAAGTTGAGAGATAAACCGGTGCGAGTGCGGGCGGGGGAGGGGGTGCGAATGGGGAGAGAAACTGTCGGAAGACGATGTTGATTCTATTTTTGGAAGTGGAAGACGTCTTCCGGTCAGATTGTTTGTTGTTAGGTAAAAATAGAATAAGGTGGTGGGATCATTGATGACATTGTGCATCAGGATCAGTGCTAGGAGAAGTTCAGTAGTAGAACGATCCTTGATAACTATTTTTTTGAGTCACATAGAATAAAATAAAAATTCCGAGACGAGATGCGACTCTCGGAACGATTACAGCGAACTTTTCCGTAAACTCGTCATGCGTTTTTAAAAACGGAATACGGTTTGGTCAATAACGTAATTTCGATTCTTAACATACGTTTAAACCACTTTACCAAAAATCTCGGAACTTCGAGACCATGTAATTTATTTTTGGCACACCAACGTACATTCATTGTTTTTGTAATTATAATTTTCGTCAACCTGCCACTTCGCAACCGTGAAGCTACTAAAACGGTTAAAGATAATTTTTCGGCAGACATTGAGATTTGAAAATAGAATAAAATAAAATAAAAAAGCTTGAGCGCTACAGTTGTAAAACATTACAGTAACTCTATTTTAAACTTTAGTTTAGTTTGGTAACCTTTAAACAAGTTGGTCACTAATTGGAAATTCTTCTTCTGAAAGCTCTGGGTTAACAAGATTAATTGAGTCACGTCATTTGAAACATTCCCCTCCTCCAATCCTCACTTCACTCATTCATCTTCCTCACTTACAGGATGAACTTCAGACTTTTACCATTTCCAAAATTCCATTCCCAATATACTCACCTACCGTAACCCAAAATCATGACCACTTGCAAACTTGCAACCAGCAATTCCTATGAACCACTCACTGATCTTCATCTCTAGTCGATCAGTTTCTCGTCGTTCTCGGCGAAAGGAAAGAGAACAATGACCTACCGTAGTTTGCGAAACTCAAGGACGAGGAGGTTCAGATATATTTGTTTAACTGTAAACTGATGTACGCTTACAATAAATGTTTACAAGTCGAACCTTAATCTTACCATTGTTAGCGTAGATTTACGAGAGGCCACTAGTTGATTTACGAGAACTCACACCTTGCCAATTTTTTACTTCCAGCTGAGAGGTATCCAGTCTGTCTTTGACCATTTCGCGTGGATCCAAACAAAAAACAGGAAAATAGACTGTTTTCGACTTCTGGCTTGATTTACGGACACTTCGGGTACTTCCTAGGTTCTTATGGGGTGGGGTGTCTGAAAGTTTTAGAATGTTCTAGATGTAAGGGTAGGTGGAATAAAATCAGAAAGCTACCTGGAATCTACCTGGAAATTTCGTGGGAATCAAATTTTAAGAGATTCAGATAAAATATTGCTAAACTTGGTGCACTGTCTGAAATATGTCATACGACCGAGATGTTCTTGAGCGAGGAAATTCTGGTGTGTTGCAGACTCCATGCGGACCTAATTTTAAAATACGTCTGGGGTTTCATTTAAATCAGGAAACCGTTAAGCTTGACTCAAAAAATAAAAAGTTTCTTTTCTGGAGTCCACCCGGGCAGTTTTTTTAGTCAAACCGAGCCCCAATCAGGTTGCGAACTTTCGTTCGTACCGCATCCGGAACACCACAACTTTGAACTTTTCAAAACACAATAATTAGTCAGACTACACTTCCGCCACAAGTTCACCATATCAGTCACACCTCAAGTACATAATCTGTACCACCTCATCAATCATGTTCACACATTCCTGTCAGCCCACCGAACAATGAATGCATTCTCGCTCCATTGCATCAACAATTTCTGATCTCTGCGTGTCGTCAAGCCCAAGATGATCAAGTTCGCGTCCTCTTTGTCTGTGGATCCGAGGTGTCAAGTTGCCAGTTACAGTGCCGAGACCTAGCCAGTTCTGGCCCGCCAAAGTGTACTTTGGTCGGTCAACAGGGCTAAATGGAAAACAGCGGAGAATTGATAAGGATGTGTCGTCGATCGTTCAAAGACATTTCTATTGGGGACACAGAACGGATATGAACTTTTTATCACGATTTTATCACATGAATGAATTCTTGTAAATACAGTATCTTTATTATCACGGTTTCTTGAGCACCTGCTCCAATTCCTTCTCCTTCTCCCGAATCGCCGCGTTTTCCTTGAGCATTTGCTTAGAAAGTCCTCCTTTGAGAAGAGTTTCCGCTTGATCCGAGATGGACGTTTCAGGTAGAGAGGATACTGGCTGAAAATTCAAAATTGAAAACTTTTGCAAAATCTCCCAATTTCTAAAACCTTGGGTGGTGGTTTTGGGGCAGCTGGCTCGCCATTTTCAGTGATAACGCCAGTCTCATCATAATCATCGTCGTCCCAATCGGAGATGAGCTCACAGTCGAAGAGAAACTGAAAAATTGAATGGTTTCGAATGTGCGTCCTACTACAGGCCAACCTTCATGCATCTATACCAATCAAACCGAGTCGAAAACGGATCGCAGATAACATGTGGCAAGTTGTACATGTGCAGACATCGATAATGAACTTTGATCCGGTCCTGCATCAACTGCACCAACTCGGATCCCTTATCTCTGCGAGCCTTCTCGTCACAACTCAATTCATACTTCTGACACCAACGGGCGGTCTCAAAACCGTATCGCCTCCAGATATTATCATAGGGCTCACAGTAGCAGTCAATGTCATGCGTGAACGATATACATGGATTCTTTTCACAATGAGTACAGTACTTCTCGTAGTGGGTGTACTCTTTTTGACACCAATCATCGGTTGGATAGTTGGCTTTGGCGCATTGATGCTGGAAAAAGAACGTGGCCCATTTTAATTTTCGACAATATAATAAAAAAAAGTTTCCTGAATTTCATTCCTAATTTTTTCTTCTCTTGTTTGCTACGCCATTTCATTTGGCAATTCAAAAAATTTTCACAAGAGAAAAAGTGAGTTATTTCTCGGAACTCAGAGTTCAAGGCCCCCGTTTCAGCACAAAAATGTGTCCGTGTGTGCTGTTGGACAAGTTGAAAAGCGCGTTTAGTGGTGTGAAAAAGGGAAAAAAGTCAAAGGAGAAGGCCGGGAAGAAGTCAAAGGAAAAGGATAATAGTGCGTCGGTGGAAGCGAAGACGTCGCCCAGTGAGCAGACTCGTTCGAAGAATTCCGGGCAGGAGAAGAGTGGGGCGAGTAGAAAAAAGGAGCCCCAGAGCGAGAATTCGAATAGTGATAAAAGCAAGTTGGTTGAATTGGAAGCGCTTCAGGATAAGGTTGTGGTGAGTTGACAGGCGACTCTTCCTCTTGGATCCTACCCACAAACCTTCCAGCTCGTCGGTCAGCCACAATCCAAAAAGGGCCATCCGAAAGACTACCTTCGCAAAATCCTAAACTCTGAGCGTCCGGATCTAGTGAATCCTGACTTGATGTTGAATGAAGACGACCTACTAGCCCTAGAAATCCATTTGGTTACCAAAGGGGAGATGCGCGGTGGGATAAACTTGATACTGGGCGAGATCACGCAACTGGACAGTGACGTGGATATCGGATCGGGGAATACGGTGACAGTGGTCATGTTGTACGCACATGGGCGGTTCGGAGCGGTGTACATGATTCATAAAGAGCTTTCAGAGGCGGAGTGAGTTATCCTTGAAAGCACTTTTAATATTCAAAGTTATATTCACCAGAAAAGCCAACAATGTTCCGAGCATTCTGGCGATGAAGACGAGTCGTCGGATGTATTGTCCGAGCAGAATTGACTATGAAATTGAGATTCTCAGTCATCTCTACCCGAAACGCGAACCGAAGAAAGCTAAAAAGTCTAAGGAATCGGCGGAAAAGTGCTACCCGACTCATATCACTCCGGTTCTCTATCATGGAACATCGGGCGGTACGTCTTTTATGGTATGCCCGATGATGGATGCGAGTTTGGAGAAGATCCGTCAGGAATGTCAAGCGTTCCCAAAGGGCGATGCTTTTTATCTGGGACAAGAGGCGCTGTTGGGTTTGAAAGAGTGCCACGAGCGCGACATTGTGCACCGGGATTTTAAGCCAACGAACATTGTCCTGGGCACCGGAGACGGTGATCGAAGCTGGTGGCTGTGTGATTTTGGAGACGCGTGTCGGATTAATGAGAAAAGAGTTTTGTCGTTCCCCGACAACTTTACCCTACCGTACCTGTCACGGGCGGCGCATGGAGCACTTGTCAATCTGGTGCCCGCGACTATTTGGTGGGATTTGGAGAGCTGGTTCTATTTTGTGCTGGAATTGTGAGGGACCGCATTGTACCAAAATCTTCTGACATCAAACTTTATTTTCAGTTTCATCCCCCTCCCGTGGGAAAAGATCACCGAGGAAGCTGAGACGCTCGCAGCAAAGAACACATTCTGGACTGGTCTCGATGACTTTTTCCAGAAGAACACCGAGAAACTACCATCCCAAGTCCCCGAACTTGCTCAGAAGATTGCCGAGGGAAATGCGGATCAGATTCACTCTAAGCTCACCAAAATTCTCCGTGACGGCTTCGAAAAGAACATTGAGAAACCATGGATGCCGATTTGGCTAAAAGCTCGGAAAAAAACGCAAAGTGTTCAGCAAAAGTTGCCTGAAAAGCCGGCGGAGAAGTCTGCGGAGAAAACTGATAAGGGTGCTGATAAAGCTGGTAAGGTCTCCAAGGTGGCTCCATCTTCATCTCCAAACGCTCCAACACCGAAAAAAGACGTGGCGTTTCGGGGAAAACTTGGTATTGGAATGGGTTTGGGTGGAAACAAGAAGAAGAATAACACAAAGACGGAGCAGAGCACGAGTGCCGAGAAAACTGGAAATTCGAGCAAAGAGAAAAAGTGATAATGTGAACTTGATTTTTGAAATGTTAGATGATGATAAAGAATGATAGAGAATAAAACAAAAACAAAATGACTCACTTTATATCCCAAACAAAATGGAACCAACTGCAGAGGCGGTGAGTCATCGGCACACGCCAAAGCGAACGCGTCGATCTCCCCGTAGCACATTCGATCTCGCATCAGCTCGTTCCTCGGGTTGCAGAACCAGTTGAGACGCTTTGGGAACCGATTCGGAATCACCAAAATGTCCTTTTCCAGACTTTTTTCCTCCTCATCTTCTTCCAGTTCTTCCGGGAACTCGAACGGACCTGAATGCCATAGAAACATTGAACGCACACGGAAAACTAGAATAGACTCACTGCTCTTCGACAATTGACCACTGACGATCAAAAATTGAGCTAGAAAAATCGATAAAACTGATAATCGAATACAAAAATTTGCTGCTAAGTGTATCATGATAACAATTGATATGAATCTCGGTGTGATTAGAAACATGATATAATGAAAAGAGAAGAGATAGTGGGAGAAACTGAGAGACGTAGAGTCTGATAGGAAGCTTGTTTTTGTTTGGTGATAACGTGATAAGGATGAAACTGATTTTTATTGGACTTTGAGTTTGAGAAATTTTAGAAGTTTTACGTGACACTTTAGTAATTTTTTTTGATTGATTTGTGGCTTAACTGTACTGATAGTTTGCTATCAAAGTTAGTTTTCAATTAATTATTTTCCTCGAAATGACCGATCCGAGAGAGTTCATAGCCACAGAGCCAGCTGATCAGGTACCGCCTGTATCGTGGTAACATTGAACATTTTCAATTTACTTTTTTAGATAAAATTTCTCGCGGAGCCGAAAGAGGAGCAAAAGACGTATCTGAAAATCACGAATCAGAGTGAGATGAAGCAGGCGTTCAAGGTGAAGTGCACCAGCAACAATTTGTTTCGTATTCGTCCGGCGACCGGGATCCTGGATTATAATGAGACGCTGACCGTGATGCTAACTTACAAGTTGGTTGACAACACGCACTTGATTATCCTTAACAAATTTACAGAGGCGGTCGAGAAAAAGCGCCGGATGGGCGTCAGCACTTTGGCGTCTATCACATTCCCGCTCCTGAAGGTTGTACCTCGGAGGGAGCATGGGCGGAGCATTACGGACCACCGCAGGGAGAGCATAAACTCAAAGTTGTGTGGACTCAATGAACGATATCAGTGTATTAAGGATGGCTACAGTAATACAGCAACTCGGGAAATATAGCTGGACGATTATGCTTGACATGGATAACAAAAGGAAACAAACAAAAAAGAAATAAATAATAAAAAGAGAGTTAAAAATTGTACTGCTTGGCCAACCGAGTCGCCTCAGCTGTTGATTTTCTTCACCACGTAGAGGTTCAGTACTTGAAGAAGAGACCTCCGCTTCGGATTTTGCGTCCTCCGCATCATCGGCTTTATTATTATAAAAGAGAATAGAGTATTCTACTATCGTCGTCGCCCCACTCCTTTCAGAATTATCAAATCAGCTGGGTCCTGCTTCCTTGTCGTGCTTCATCCGTCCATCCAGTGTTTAGCTAACCTTCAAGCTGGAAAAATACATACCTTTCAATGCAAATAGAAACTGATAGATTTATAATATAGTGATAGAGCCATTGTATATTGGTAGAGCCATTGTAAATTGATAGAGCCATTGTAAATTGATAGAGCCATTGTAAATTGATAGAGCCATTGTAAATTAATCCCCCATCTCCCACTTAACCCTGTTCTCCAAGGCGGCAACTTGGGTATCCATCAGAAGAACCGACGGAACACCAGCGCCTCTGCAGCATTCGAAGAACCTACCACTTAGCACATTTACCCAACTACCACCTCCTAATGAATGGATGAAACTGACTAACCTGAACGACTAGAAGACAATCCGGGTCAATTGTCTGTCAAAAGAGTACAGTGCGCGGAGACACCGTTTGTCTGTCTCTATTCCATCACCTGACACACTCCCTCAGAGCACGTCCTCGGAACAACATCAGAGAGGCGGATATCGATTGAATGACCGTTCATCTCCTTGACGTGTCTGCAACAGGTATTCTGTACGGACAGGTGGCTGTCAAATAGTTGATGGCTGTCAGCACCCATCAACACCTAATCAATCCAATAATGAAAGTCCACCCTGTCAGTTCTAGATGTGCCGGAGAGCGGATAATAGACATCGATCGATTTGTTGACTCCTTGACCCCTCTGCACCGCACCTGTTCCACCCGTCTGGATCGATCCTCCGTGTTTCCAGAAAGTAGTACAGTGTGCTCAGTTGGTTCAATACAAATGTTTTATTAGAAGAATGAGGTGACAAGGAAAAAGAGAAGGGGAAATACAAGAAAAATGAATCATGTTTATACTTCACATATTTATTATAGGTGAAAAAATCTAGGGTAATTGTGGTGATGTCAGCATCAATCAGTTCGGTTAATAGATTGAAAGTGTATAAATGACAAAGAAGTTGGGGCAAAGGGATTTAATTTCTTGACGAGTCTTGGTGTCGTTGGTTACCATGGAAAGGTTATCTGTCGGGAAGACAGTGAAGAAGAAAGTCAAACCAGGGATGATTGAGGTCGCTTGGAGTCGCCTCTCACTACGCAGCATTTAAAGTCTGAAAACCGCCTATATCTTAAAAATTCCACAAGGTTCATTTACCGATGGCTGGTTTTGTCCAGCTTGCTCCTCTGCTGCTCTCAACAAGCTCAGATACTTCTCGGACTTCAAGAAGTTTTGGTATGAATCGTACTCCTTCAATTTCTCGATTTCCTCCTCGAATTCCTCCTTTCCGATGGCTTCCTGTGTCTCGAATATTTGGTACTTTCGGCCGTCCAAAACCGCGTCTTCAGGGCATGTATTCCTTTCTTCAACTTTAATTTTCCCTTCCTTCAGAAATAAGACCTTGTTATTCTCCTCTATTTCTTTGAGGAAGTCCAGGAACATTTGTCGTCCTGTTCGGTGGTTGATCAAACTGTCGTAGCTTTTTTCCCAACTCAGAAGTTCCTCTTTGGGCGGTACCGCTGGTGACTTGTTCTTGTTCTTCTTGAAGAAGTTGGAAAACATCTGAATGCGACATGTTAACTTGACAGCAAACAAAATTTCAGACACTCACGTTTTTGGTTGTTGTGGAGTTGTGTATGGATCAGAAAATGTTGGTCAACACAGATGTCGGAGCCGATTTGAGATAGATTATGTATGAAGATTCAGATGAAGTTCGGGCCAATAAGGCACAGGAAGTAAAGAATGAGTTTAAGGCGTATTCTTAGATTATGAGTGCGGTATGTAATGTCGCACGATAGATTCCGAATGTCACAAATGATACCCAGCAGTTGAGAAGAAGTTGGTGCCAATGAGGTAGAAGACTTCAAAGAGGAAGTAGTTTATAAGGTAGGTTCTGAAATCATGAGTGTGATACGTAAAGGCGGAAGTTGCCAATTCCAAGGATAGAACCGAAAGACGTGTTTGTCAGTGTTGATCACAAGTGATACCTAGCGATTATGATGGGGAACTCTTGGAACTGATGTAAGTTGGACGTAAAGACTTTTGATTCTTTGCGATTACATATTATTATAATGGAAACGGAAGTGGAAGGAGTACGGTAGTGACATCTGGGTGACGGATCACAATAACAACAGGAAACAAAATTTGGACATGAAGCTCTATTAAAAAACTTGGAAGGCAACCGTTACGTTCAGAATACGTATGAAAAACAACAATACGATAAATATAAATCTACACAAAGAGTTGGGTGTTCAGGTTCAGGAGAAATTAGTTTGAGAGACAGGAAACTAGAGGTGCATCCATTGATAATCACGACGGCCGGCTCAAAGTTGGTGAAAGCCGAGAGCTTTTAGCATGGAGCGGAGCTGATCAACAACGGCGGAGAGGAGAAGAGCAGAAGGGCGTTTGAAAGAGGGCGATGCTCTTTATATAATCATGTGTATGTGTGTGGGTGCCAGGCGGGGGAGTGGCTAGCGTGAAAAGTTTCGAATACACCCGCCTTCTTTGGATTCGTCGGGAAGGTTATTGGTGGAGTGAGAAATCACATTTAGCTCAATTTTGTGGTTACGGTTATAGCTTAGACTTGGTAATACGTCACACACTTTATTAACTAATTGAATATTTAATGATACGAAGTATTAATGTGGATAGTGGTAG
>LR563933.1:9667-27324 GCA_900536345.3 Caenorhabditis sp. 39 LS-2015 | reverse complement strand
TCTCTCTCCATGAAAACAGATTCAGTTCCAGTGTGAAAGCCGAGGAAGACGTGATGATGATGCCTCATATGGATGACGTGGATATGTTCGATTTCGAGTCGACGAACCATCTGATTCCGCGCAAAACATTCTCGGTCATTTCGATCGGACGACCATTCGGCAGCCGCGCCAGCCTGGCTTCTCGCAAACGAAGCATGATGTTTGAACAGTTGAGAGGCAAAGTCGCCCGAAAACAGTTAGTTGCTGAAGAACCACTGTGAAAAAAGGAATGAATATGTTTCCAGAAACCGCAGCAACATGTTCCAGAACTCGGCTTCCCAAGCAACTCTTCACTATAACTTTGAATCACAGGCACCCAGCGAAGTGAGCATGGAACGATTTTTGTGTTCTGTAGAAAACAACTTGCAGATAAACCTCTCAACTCTGGAAATGGCAGCGCCGGTTAAGAGGAAAACGTCGAACGGAAAGCTGGTGACAACAAATGGTAAGAGATCAAGGGATCAACTATCATAGCAAAGAATCTCATTTGCAGTGGTCGCCGAGGAACAGCACAAGGCATCAGCAGAAGTGCTCCCGATAGTGCTGGAAGAGGATGAGGAGAAGTCGAGAATGCTGGATAAGACACCGAAGAACGGCTGAGAGAATCTCTTCAGAACTGCTAGATTTTTGGTTTCGAACATTACCGGTTTCCCGAGTCGACCGCCTGTATTCCGTTTTCACTCACTCCACTTGTTTCTTTTTTCACGTAACCACAATAAAGTGTTCCTTCTCAGCTATCAGCTAGCCGTTTCGTTGCGCAATTCACCTCGAAGGCGCCGTTCACTTTCTCCGCGCAATTAGACCCTCTTTTGGCCACTAAAAATTCGTGGGGAGAACTTTACAATTACTCGCAATTCTTATCGCCCTCTGCGCCCATTCTCCGTCCGTCCATCCCAACCTTTTCGTCTCGTTTTCAGAGAAATGCTACCGACCGAATGGACAGGTGGCTGTCCTTTCACCGAGAAACTGAAACAGCTGAAACGGACAAAACGTTCTGTTGCTTCTTCTGCTGCTTCTTCTACTTTTGTTCCTCCAACTGCTTCCGTTTCGATTCCATTCGTTCTCCGATCCTTCCACTTCATCGTTCTGTTCTTTCGAATTGAACCCGAATCAGTCTGAAAGTCTGAAACCACACTGGTGCTGCTTCGTCTCGTTGTTATTCTTATTCTTCCCATTTCACTTTCCACATCATCGTCGTTCTTTCGTTCATTCGAATTCCAGTTACAGTCAGTCCTGCGCTTTCGCTTTTTTTATTCAGGCAGATCTGAAAAACAAGAAGCAACATTGGGAAGGCGAGGTGTACAAACACATCTAGATATCTACTAATACCTCCTGTCTTCTTGTTCCTTTTACTCTCCGAACGCATCTCCCCCTTCTTTTCCAATCAAAACAACTTTCGATGTCGTTCAGAACAGCACCGGCGCACTTTCCATGGTTCGCTCCTCTCACTCATCACCCCGCGCGTGTTTCATTCGAGAATCTCCCCTTTTTGCATCTCCATTTCGGTTTTTGTACTTTTTTAGCCTTTCTTTTTAATTAGTTGATCCCTCAGGATGCTAGATGTGCATTGCTGTGATCATGAACAGTGCGGCTCCTCCGTAATTGATCTATCCACTCCTCACACTCTACAAAGAGACTTTCACAATTGGCTCAACGTGAGTTCTTCTCTCATCTCTTGCTCCGATATTCCATTGCTCAGGGCATCGAAGTTCCAAGTTCCTACGAGTCTCAACAAAGTGACTCTTCCTCTTCTCACGACGAATCTGGCTCTAAAACATCCTCCCCAACTATGCCCACCATGCAGTCGAATCAGTCTTCGGATGGACGGAAAAACCGAAAGAAAGGTATGTTCTGCTTCAGCTTCTATGACCCAAACTGACGACAGGGACCAACTTATACGGCCGGCCGTACTGTCCCGGTCGGCCGTTGTCAATGGAAGAGAGAACTCGCATCATCCAACTGCACAACAACGGAATGAAGGTGGGCCCGAAGCATTCCGATCGCTTGCCAGCGGTTTCTGTTTCAGGTCAATGCGATATCAAAGTCGCTTTGTATCTCGCATGGATGTGTCAGCAAGATTATCAGCAGGTCTGTTTTCGCTTCGCTTTCTCTTACAAGTTGTCATATTTTTATTAAATTTTCTGAAATCTGCATGTTTGCTCCCATCTCTTTTTCTTTCCAAGAACTACGAACTACACTTTCAAATAATGATTTAGGTTCCGTGCCACTGGAGTTCTTCTTCCTGCGTGTTCCCCTGAACAGCGAAAATCACGGAAACGGAAATCGTCAACCGAAGAGTCAGCAATGGAGCATAGTTTCATTCCCGTTTTTGTTTCAGTGCGTTCTCTTATTTCTTTTTTTTCCTTTTTTCCAAAATAATTATATCTTCAGATGCAAGATGCAAACGGGAATGAATACTTGAACGAGTACTACAGTATGCCAGTGGATGGCCCAGACCGTGCCCGTTACGAGTTTCCGGTATCCTTGTAGTTTCGTTTCTTCCTCTTACCGTATTAGATTTCACATTTTCTTAATCTCATTTGATCTCGAATTCCCTCACTTTTACTTTTATAGACAGGTAAATGAACAGTTTGAAACTTTAAAACCGAGTTGTTTATCTTTCACTTTTCAATCATTATGAAACATTCAATGGGCAAAGAGTTATTGGGTTGGGAAGGGAAGGGAAGGGAAGGGGTTGGGACGGAGGGAGGGAGGGGAGAAACGAGTCGTAGATCTTGAAACGGGTGGAAGACGAACACATATAAAAAGAAGAAGAAGAAGAGGGACAAGAGTGAACTCCATAATATACATATAGAGTCTGGCCCGGCCAGACAGGAACATTTGTGTTGCACAAGTGAGAGATGAGACATGAACTGGGGCCATTCAGCGGGTCGCCGATGTGTGTGTGTGTATCAATTTGTATTTCATTCTACCCTACGCGGAAAACTGACGCGACGCGTGTGAGATGATGCTAGTTGCGGGATAAGTGGGACGAAAGGGGCTCTCACTCGGAGCAAAGTGTGGTCAACAAAACATTGGGACAGGGGAAAGGGAAAACGAACAGAAGGCTCAGCCTTGGATGGGGAATCTTGGATAAAATTATTGGAGGGGAAATGTGGAGGAATAGATAGGACCAGAGAGAAGCAAGAAGAACTACATCACAATCTGAAAATGAAACGAAACGAGCAATACTACCGAATTGAGAGGAAGAGGGAAGGCAACGACGGAGTGACTAGCGAAAAAGAGAAAACGAATAAAAGAGAGGGGAACGAGGCTAGGGGAGGATCATGCGGAATGGACAAGAATCGGGAGAAGGTATCCATCGGGATGAAGTACTGGCAACTGGAGAATGTGTTTGAAAAGCGGAAGGAGACAGGGGAATGGATCAGTGTGATGCGCGGTTGCCGAGATGAATGTCATCAAATGGCGGGGTGAAGGTGGAGCCGTTCGAAGAGCTGCTTCCCGGAGCAATCAGAGCATGAGTGGTTTCCGGTGCATTTGTGGTTGGTTCTTCCTAAATCTTAAACTATTAATTTCCAAATTTAATCAAGAAGCTCTTACAAAAGGGGTGGTTTCAATGTCTTCGAATTTCACATCTTTGGTTCCATTCAAGTAACTCGACATCGCTTTCTCGCTGTCGATTACAAGTGGCTTGCCGAAAAAGAACAAATCGCTCTTTGGAATCATCATGAGAGCATCCAGCTTGTCTCCTTTCACCGATTCTGGGGTGTATGGGGCAGATCCCGATCCGGCTGGAGGTGCCATCGGTTCGGAATGGTGCAACATTGGATGTGGCATCGGCATTGGTATCATAGTTTGCCGTGGTGAACCCATGTTCATCATGGATCCAGCTGAGGCCGGATTGTGGAAGATGATTCCAGGAGTGGCTGGAGTAGCGGGTCCCAGTTGGATTTTGTTCGGACTGTTCATACTGAACGTTGGACTCTGCAGGCGCGACCAATCTTGTGGAACACTGCTCGGCATGCCCATTGGACTGAATGGTATTCTTCCGGGCATATCTGGGAACACTCCAGGCTCTTGCTTGACGAATGTCTCCGATTTGATGCGCTTGATGCCGTTATCATCTGCTCTCTTCTTTCCGCGCTTCGGCTTCGTCTCTTCTTTCTCCATTTCTCCAGGGCGGCACTGTCCATTCTTATCGCAGATCACCTCGTTGATACCCAGAGGGATAGTCTGCACAGCTTGCAGAAGGAAATAATCAACAACAATGTCAGAGAATTTGAAGTACTGACTGCAATGCGAGCAGTAGTAACGAGTCTTGTTTTGGTTCTGAAGGATGATCGAAGCCATATCGAACAGTCCCTTTTTGCATTCGTTGTGTCTGACCGGAGTGATCATTCTCTTCCTGTTTATGGAACAGTTGAGCGAGATGCTGATGCATCCAGCTTGACGCTTCCCAGCCATTTGAATATCTGCAAAACCAAAGATTTCACAATTTTAGAATACTTGATTACTTACAGCTATTTCGACTATTTTGGACGAGCTGCTGAAATTCGATTCCTCTCGTGTTATGGATTGCGAGTTTACGGAGCTCTTGAAGCGGTTTTTTCGTCACGAACTCACAGCTGAATCGATGTTTCTGTAATGGAAAATTGTACTCAATTAATCCAGATGGTTCGACTAACCTGCACTCCACTCTTATATCCAAACTGTATCAAATTATTTCCACATTTCAAGTATCGCTTTATTGAAGTCGTGCGGGTCTCATCTCTGCTGCTCATCACCGGATGCTGATTGACCCATACACTGAATTCCACATCGGCTTCACTTCCTTTTGTTACTTGCCAAATGGATAGGATCACATCGTAGTTTTCCCTGGAAAATGTTTCATTGTTTCTGTGCAGAATCAGTCATAAGTGGACACTTACGATTCCAGCTGCTGGAAGGTTCCAGCTGTGATTTCGGCTTCACATCCATGGTTTCCGGGTAGGATTGCTCCTTCTTCGAGGAGATCGCGTTCGGCATGATATCCAACCGATTCATACTGTGCTCTCATTTCTGGATGCATCTGCGGTGGGTTCGGGTGAGCAGTCACTGGATACGGCTGAGGATGGTTCATCTGACCGTAAACTGTAACAGGTGGGGCACGCATCTAAAAAATGGACAGTTAGTTTGCTGATTCTTTCCTCAATTGATGACTCACCATTTGTCCGAATTGCATTGGATGTCCCGGCATTTGGGGATGTTGACCAGGGGGATATTGGACGGGCATCCGCATCATTGGAGCATTACTAGAAATATTGTACGTGAAGGTCAGAAGAGCACAAGGGAATGACTCACGGATTCTGTCCCATTGGCATTTGCGGATAGTCGTGCATCATTCCTGGTCGGACGGGGGGTCTTCCGGCCATCATTCGCTGATCATACATGGCATGGTTGCCTTCCATCTGTCCGTATGGAAGTGGCATCTGTCCGCCGAAAGGGGGCATACCCGGGTGGTGGGGAGTCATTGGTCCGGGGAACGGGGCGCCCGGCTGCATGTGACCGGAGGAGCCCGGTGCACCCATTGGGCCACCTGATGACCACATTGAGCTGCAAAAAATTAGGTCACTCTGAGGATTCTTCGAGAATAAAAGTGCTACAGTAACGAGTTTAAGAGAATTCAGCTCCAGCTACAGTAATCTCTAGTTTGAGAGCATTCATGGAAGGCAAGAAGGGGAAGAGATTCAGTTCATGGGATTGGTTTTTCCTCACATCACAACCCTTTTAATCTGTCAGAATTGCTATAGCTCTAGGTTAGTGCATGAGTGCTCTGTCTCCCGCTCCACGCCCTTCTCTGACTGTTCGCTTCCTGCTGTGCCACTGGAGACACAGCAGCAGCAATCCTAAAAAACACAGAAACGAAGTATATCGCTGACTCTGTCCGCCTGGCAACGAGAGCAGCTCGATAGGCGAGAAGCTGCGCGCACACGCAGACATTTAGTGATAGTGTGTCGAGGGCGCAAAGAGAAGACGATGATGATGAACAACGAGAAGGCGAAGAGGAAGAGACGGAGGAGACGGAAAAAGGCGAAGGAAAGGAAGAAGAAGAAGAAGAAGAAGGTTGCAGCGGAGAGGGACACGCTCTCTCGCTCGCGGAGACGACAGACATTGCGCTCGATCGTCCGCTCGCTCACTAACTCGCACACAACACAAAAAGAAATACACTCACGGTCGCTCGCACGCTCTCCTCCTCGCCCACCCTAACACGCACATAGACCGACGACGCACAAACGTGCGGAGGAGACAGAGGGTGGCGTCGTGCCTCTTCTGTTGCCGCCGTCTTATTCTTCGTCTTCATCGTCTTCCCCTTTCCGACGAAGAAGGAGGAGGAGAAGTAGAAGACGATGGAGGCGAGGATGGGATGCTGGTGGTGGCGGCGGCAGCCACGGAGGAAAGAAGACAAGGAAGGCGTATGCGAGTCGCGAGGAGCAAAGTGCAATAGTTAGACATGGCTGAGGAGCTGCGCATCTCGTGATACCGTCTGCCAGTGGGAAAATACGGCGGACAAGAGAGGGAACAGCGGATTCCGAAAGGGGAATCGAGTCGGACATCTACCGTAGTCCTCTAGACAGCTTCTAGCGGAAAGCAGACAACATCTTCCCATGTCTTAGGTGGCGAATGTGGGAAAATGTTGGAACCAAGTCAGAAACTTTGAGGGAAAGGTCTGAGAGTTGCAGCTGCAGGATTTGCTTCTATTTCTAGGACCGAAAGAAATCAGTGCTCAGTGAAAGGAACTCAAAAGATAACCATTCGGAATTACGAGACAAATCAACTATGAAGCAGTCTGTGATTAATTTTTAAGAAGATCAGAGTCATTGGAAAAGGAAAATTGTAATCCTAGAACTTATCGAACCCTGTCGAGAAGAAGGTTTTTTCATGAATGAGAGCAGCACAACTGTGTGCCCCTTTCACCAGCGGCAACAATATCATTTTTGAGAGACAGTATTTGATAAGAAAGAGAAGAGGACGATTGAAGGGGGACAGTGGTTGAGGAGAGGAGACATCGGGGGTAAGCGTGGGAAGACTGAAATTGACAGACAGAGAGACAGATCGAGGGCAAGACGCAGTCGACAAAAGGATCAATGGCGAATGAGCACGAGGGGTCCGGATTCCGAGTTTTCTTCGAATATTGTGTGCCAATGTCGATGGGTGTATGCGTGCGTGTCTATGTGCGTTGTGTGTGCCGAAGAGGAGTTATCGAAAACCGGGGGCGGAGTCAAGGAGGGAAGACGAAGGGGAAGAAGGAGAAGGAGAAGTGAACGAATTTTGGTTGGTTATAACCATAGAGAATGGAAAATGGAAGAAGGACGATGCGGACGCCAGAACCAATACAGTTTCAGAATGACGAGAATGAGTAACCTGTTTTTGACCTCTGGCATGGACAGTTCTCGCTCGGCAACATGTTCAGCAAAAAAGGAACAGAGAAAGGGCGAAATGTCCTCTGCTGGAGGTGGTGAACGTGCTCTGACGAACGTTTCCATCATCACCTTATCACCTTATCCGAGGGCTTCATGTTTGTATCTTGATGTAGAATTGGAATCTCTTCAAGCAAAGAAATGAGAAAAGACGGACCAGTTATATTAGTACTGCGTCTCGACTTATTCTAAAGGATATATGTATACGTCTTCTGCCAACCATTGTATTGCCTTCCCGCTTCCTAAACGCCGCCCGTCAAAGATGACGTCAATTCTTCACTTTTGCTCCCTCACTCCCTCTCTTCATTTTCAGCGCGACGTCGGAACAACCGAACGACGGACGCAACGTGGAGATTGGACGAAGATGCCGTTTGCCTGCCACCCAGAAAGAAAAAAAACAAGTAAAGGGAGAGACGGGAGAGTCCCAGAGAAGACGCGGAAGCCGATGAACGAACACACTTTGCGGCGACAACCACGATGACGGACGACCAAAAACACCAACACAAACATTCATACGTTCATTTTGCAAGAGATTGGTTGGGATGGCAGATGAAAACGACTATATCGATTTGCTGGATGAATGTTCAGTGCAGCAACAAATCAGTTATCGATCAGTTGGACAAAGTGTCTAATTGACAGACAATGTTGGAAGTGAGATAATGAAAATTCAATTTAACAAAGATAAAAAAGTCTTTGTGAAGGGTACCGAATCATTCTAAAGTTTTTGTAGGGAAAGAGGCGAAAGAACAATGGCATTCCCAGTTGCGAGAAAAGAGTGTGTGAGACGAAGAGAGTTAGAGAAATGCGGCAGAGAGAAGAAGGAGAACTACCTGGAAAGAGGCTCGGCGAAAGAACGAATTCAGTGCTCGTGCTCTCTGTATTTTGCGTCTTGTGTTTGGTTGAGTCAAATGGAATAGAAGAAGGCGAGAATCGTGGAAGGGAACCAACAAATTATCAATCAAAACGGGTGAGTGTGCCTGTCCAGAAACTAGGGAGCACATAGACGAGAGTAGCTACTCGGGACCACTATTTGCCATATTTGGTAGGGGACCCAGAGTCGATGAGCACATCTCTGCGCCGCCGCCGCCACTCTTCAGGAAGAGCACATAAACAAAAGACTGGTGACGGAGGAAGCAAAAAGCACGCGGGCAGATGATTTGACGGCGGTCGGGGCAAAATAAAAAACAGAGAGACGTACGAATGTAGCATTTCGGGATGGAGGAGTAGCAGGAGGAAGAGAGAAAACGCTAACTTATTGGCAGAAGAAGAAGAAGAAGTAGGAATTTACGGAATTGATCTGTGTGAAATGCGCACATACTATGTACAAGGCTTCGACGACGAGGAACAGAGGAGGAATGTAGGGAGAACTGGCCGGACGGACGGACGACCCAACCGATGAAGCGGAAAGAGTGTGCAGCGCGTGGAAACGCAGACACTCGGGTGTTGCGGCGATCGAGCTTGGCTGTGCCCTCCTCGGACGTTAGGTCTGCTGCCTGACGGCCGGTCGCGCGTTCAGAGTCTGCTGACAGTACGCGCTCAGTGTCTCTCCGATCTTCACACTCTATCATCGAAAAGAACCGCGGACACTGGCGGGTGTGTATCTCGCTGCTTGCGGACAAGGGAAGGCAGAGTCGACCAGCAAGCAGAAAGGGGCGGCTCATCGCTTACAGGAGAAATGATCATGTGGTGTTGAGGATCGAGTCCATGCATGCAAACAGTGGGGTCAGAAGCGGATGATGACACCTCGGCTCGTGTCGCGGCAACCGTGTGGCAGAGGAAGCGGTGGGGGACAGCGATGAAGGAAACGACCGAGTGGATACGCGCCAATCGAAAGTGGTTATTGGCATGCATGCCTAGATTCAGAGTGAAGGTGACTGGCCAACTAGTCATGTGTGAGATCAGCCGTGGATCACATCAAAATATGAGTTTTACCAACTTCCAAGTCGGTTGACAACGACGCAATCTTCGGCCGATCTGTTCGGAAGATCGTTCCATTCCCATCTCATAAGGTGGAAGTGGTAGTAGTTCATAAGACTCGTGAGGTTTCTCCCAAAAATAGTGAAAGTGAATTGGTTACTTTGTCAAATAACCTTGAACCGAATTGCAGGGCACCTTCGCCTTCCCTTGGCAGAGATAGGCGGTCAGACGCTTCTATTTCCGAAGAACAGTCGTGTCTGTGTGTGTGTCACGGTGCGGCGAGGCACCGCACGACGACACTCGCGTTATAAACCAATTCTTCCGTCGCGCACCTGCGTACGCATAGAAATTATCGCCGAAGAGGGATTAGATGACCTTATAATATGTTCCCAACGACGCTACTCACACTCGCCTGATAGCCTCGAAAGACTGAAGACGCCAGGGACATATCGTCTGGTGTACATATCACATCCGGCCACTTGACACTTTCAATCCGTGTTTTACTGTTTGCTGTGCTCTTCGAATAGTTCACTTGATCGTCTACACTTTGTGGCACAACGGATTTGCAGACAGTTTGTGTCTGATCACTTCGAGATAATGATCAAGTTTTCCATTACTACAGTGTAGCCAACAACGTCAGGAGAGCCCCCAACAACTACAGTATCCTTCAGCCGACCTTCTCCATCAATTCAGACCACCTACCGTATCATTCAACTCGTTCCAAACGCAGCCAGATTCAGAAGTCGAAATAAGAGGAGACCACGTGAAATGTCGCGTCGAAGGACCAGCAGAATGTGTGTCTCCCTCTCTTTCACTTCCTCTGTTGTGGTCTAATTGATGAAGCGGCGCCGCAAAAATTTGCTGTCGCGCCCCCGGCTTGGCGGCCTTCTCTGTCCCCCTATCTCGACTCACGAATGCACACATACACAAGAAGAAGACGAAGGAGAAGAGGAGGAAGAAGAAGGAGCACGGCGTCTTGCGCTGGTGCCTCCTTCCCCTTTTTTCTTCTTTTTTCTTCTTCTTATGCCCCTAACAGCGGTGTTGAGCCCTCACTTGTTCCATCCAAAAATGGGCGGGAACGATGGCGAAGGAGTAGGGAAAGAAGTGGTGAGTGTATGCGTGTGTGTGTTTGAGCTTTTTCGAAAAATCTTATGAGCGTATGCGTTGTGAGCTAGAGCTGCTGGTGTCTCAGCGTGTGCTAAAATTCGGATGGAAGAAGGAAAGAGTGGCAAGATTGGCGGAGAGCAGCGACAAGATATTCAAGAGACAAAGTGACTACTTCTCCTGCCGCTTCTTCTTCTTTTTCTCCATCATCTCGAATGATGATGTTGATGAGAGGGTTGGCAGGAAGACACGTCCACGAAAAACTTTGGGTGACTCGAAGTCAGATAAAGGAATTTTGGGGAAGATAGAATACTTGGAGTACTGTAGACCGGATGAAGCTCTTTGACGTGACGAATTTCATCTTCAGCTTACAAGAGTCCACATGCACCAAGTTAAAGTGCATTTCTATTAAAATTCTCCCTTGAGCGGCGATGTCTATTCAACAGAAAATCAGAATTCACGCGAACGAACATATTTAACAGAATGGATCCAGACAGTCTACACTACCTAGTGTTTCTCTGAATGATAAGAGAGTCAGTTAAGAGAAGAAACCTTGTGCGAACTGCTCATGACTTCACTGTGTCCCCTACATGGTAGCGGTATTTTGGCGGGTCTGTTTTATTTCTTTTGGTTTCTGTGTGTTTCCAAATTTTGCCACAACGTTTCGTATAGTTCGGGATGCAATCATCAGAAAGGCAAAATGCGTTTCGGTGAGTGTGAGTGAGCGATGCAAGTGAGTGTTTTTTGTCGTCATATCGGTGTGTGTGTTGGACTGCCATAAAGTACATTTATATGAGGGCGAGACGACCACGAAGGCCGCTGGGCGCCCCGAGAATGCTTCACGGAACACACATTGAGGGATCGACTAACTAACCTGTCGGATGACGGAGAAAACAGCGAATTGTTGTTCTCAGCAGGCACACCATTTTCAGATGTTTGAAGAGGAAGCGGACCATTTGCATTGGCTGCTGGCACTGTTGCCGGCGGTTCCTTTGGCTTTGGTGGCGCCCGTTTCCGTTTCCCGCCATTCTTCTTCAGCCGACGCATTTGCTCGTGCCAACGAGTGATTCGGTCTGAAACAAAACAGAAATAGAGGCGAATGGATATGTGTGCAAGCAGATTTCCCACGAGGTGTGAACATGGAAAGAAGAAACAAGGAACACAGTCATTAGAAGGCCATTTGGGAATCAGTCAATGATTTGGTTGTGGAATGCGAAATTCAGAGTGGATTGACACTGTTTCAAAGTGGAAAATAAACTGACTTTTAAACTTTTCCGTTCTATAGTTGAATAAATAAACATAAAAGTGGCTGACTGATACGGAAAGAATTTCCTAGGATAGTTCTTGAATATACTTTTGGAAAATCAGAATGTCGGGTGGAAACATATCGGTTATTTCAAACAAACGGAGTTCATGACAAAAAGAACAATTGCCAGCTGCGAAATGAAACAATAAAACCAACAGTTAGTTCAATTGATAAGATTGTCGATAAAGAAGTTGATCACTTACTGGCAGACTGCTTCGAGAGGTGTTTTCGATGGGTGAAACATGCGGAGACGAGAGAATGCGTCAGGTTGAAGTCGTAGTTCTCTTTCGTTCCATTTTCCATTGCGACCTGATAAAGAAGATGATTAGTGATAAGACAACTGTTGATAATTGAACTTCTCACCTGGAGAGCATGCATTAGATTGTCCTCGAAATGAGCCGTGAATGCTCGCTGATCGGAGCACCATTTGGTCAGCTCAACGCAAGCTTCGGGGAAAGTTGACGATTCTAGGAGACTCTGAAAAGTAAGAAATTCAGAATAATTTCGGGTTTGCACAAAAGTACACGAAAATTATGGGGAAAGTGTAGCAGAAAATGATATGTTTGACTTCAAATTCTTTGAAGCTGTTTGCTTCTTCTTGACAGTTGATCTATTGAACTTTGCGTTGATGTCAGAAAATTACGATATGTATGAAGCCATGAGAAGCCAATTTGAGTCAAAATAGAACAACAGTCACAACTATAGGTAGTTATTAAGTCTACTTATTGTTAATTTGGATGCAATTTGACTTACAGCTTTAATTGAGGCGAGCCTACTGTTCGTGTTCGACACGTGCTCCGCGAAAGTGTCAGCCATTGCGGCTGATTTGGCAGAACAAACCCTGAAAACGTGGAAATGAGAATAGGAAAAGGAACTGGAGGAGTGGAGCAATTCGGTGATTTATGAAACGATAAAAGTTGAAGAGGGAGAGAGGATAAATGTGTAACGAGATAGGAAGAGGAAGAGAGAATCCTCAGGACTTGGACATGGAAAGTTTCAGGTCAGTTTCGAAACGATGATAGAGGGAGAAGTAAGAGAAAGAGGTAGAAATAATAAAAGAAAGCGAAGGAACAGGAGGGATGGAAACATGGGAGAATGGGTGAGGCGTTATGAAATGTTTCACCAAAAAATGACTGTCGAACAAGTGAGAAACGCATCGATTGTTGGAGAATAAGAGGCAAAGCATGCAAAAAAAACGCAGAAAAGGTTGGGGTATTCAGCGCGGATTGGGTTGCGGCACTGGCGACGGGCGCTGCGTGTCCGGAAAACACGTGAGGAGACGCGCGGCAGTGACGCGTCGGCAGGTGCGCGGAGCTCCTCCGCGGAGCCAACCGGAACACACGTAAAAATAAATACACATAAACAAGATGAGGTAGAGAGTGTACAGATGAGAGAGATCAGCAGACGGCGGCGAGAAGTGATTGCGACCAAATGTTTTCGATTTCTGAGCTCACGGAACCAAATGAATCGGATGGCAAGAAAGGAAGAGTGGAGAGATTCAGACGGATAGACGACCCGATGGGTCATTTGCATATGTCGGGAAGGAACGGACATGGAAGAGCCAGGGGAGCAGCGGTGCGGAGAGGGCAGAGACAACCGAGTTGCACTTTGGAGAACTCGAGTCAACGGGAGGAAGAGAATGACCTTCGACTGCCCTCTGACTTGCTCTTTTTATCAAGGGAGTGTTAGTGTGTCCAGTGAAACACGCAGTGATCGATGGTTCTGGTGGAAAAGTGGAGTGGAGCATTCTAGAAATCGACAGCTATTCAGTGAGCTTCAAGGAACAAAAAGAAAAGAATGTGGGGCATGAGACACAAACAAATACACAAACTGCACGGCACGGCAACGACGCGGAAACGACGGTCGGAGTGGACATAAGCGCGTTTTTGGAATGTTTCATGGATAGTGTGTAACTGATATATTGAGAGTACGGTAGATGGCAGACATAATCCATCATGGAGATGCGACTTACAAGTGAAAGAAAAGAAATCAAATACGAAATCCGAAATAATAGGAGATTTCGGAAGGTGATGGCAAGAGATAAGAAAGCGGGGAAAGAAGTCAAAAATATGAGAAAAGCTAATAAATTGCTTGTGAGCGCATCGTTATCTGTAGAACGTATCGCGTTGACGTCGTCAAGTTGGATAGACAGACGATGAGATGAAGAGAGAAACAGAGAGATATTTAGAGAGGTTGGATTCAAAGAACAGAGAGAGAGAGGAACGGAAAGAAGCGGGACTGTATGATGAGGAAGGGACTGAAAATGGGAAGGGAGTGAGAAACTACTCCAATCAAACCACTTATTATTTGATCAGTGACTCAGAATTGTGTGGAAAAGGAGAGGAAAGGAAATTAAAAAGGAGAAAGAGGAACATGTAGTGGAAAGAATCGAGGGGGCGGTAGGAGAATCCTAGATGATTTTCTAATTTGGCTCAAATAGTAAAGACAGAGTTTGCTTTGATGTTTTGTGTCTTTCTGTATCTATATTTGGCAACCATTGTGTCCATCTGACTGACGGATCGTTATCAGTCTGAAACAGTTATCAACCGGGGCGGCGATGAAGAGGAAGCAGCTGAATCGGAGGGGAGGACTGCAGGAATTCTTAGTGACATCAGTTGACTACAACTGTTTCAGGAGACAACTCTCATGCTTGCCACCATGCTTTCCTCAATTCTCACTTCAGACAGTGTTGTTGTTGGAGATTGGAGACAAAAGGCAATTCATCTCGGGAGGGGAGGATGAAGCCGAAAAGGAGACAAGGAAGAAGCGTCGCCGTCGAGAAAAAATTGATCGATCGATTGTTATGTCGTCCGTGAAGGAAGAAGGCGTAGAGTGGCCGATGGCGATTCGAAAACCAATGCAAAAATGTGGAGGAGGAAAAGTGCGCGATTCGACGAAAAGCTTGCTTATTGTCGCGTCGGGCGTCTCCGACGATCACTTCGTCTCTCGGCGGGCACCCGTCGATTGCATGCCCACGGCGGGACGAACAACGGGTTTGCGGGGCGGGCGTCTGCGTCTCATCTCTCGAGAAGAAGGGCACCTCTTCTACTGTTTCCCGGGAAGAAGAGGGCACCATTGTCCGACGACGACGCGGCGAAGACGACCAGACTTACCGAATTCGAACACTCGCAAACCATCATTGACCACAAGAAGCAGTAGAGAAAAGAAGAAGAAGACGGAGCGTTCTTTTGTTGGAAGCAGCTTGAAGCCGAGGGTGAAACAGTCGGGAGGCGGCTTCTCCTGCATTATCATTCCCTCGTCCCTCTCTCTCTTTGCGCTCTCTCACTCATCGATGCAGCCGGACAATCGATCGAATGATGCTTACTCCTGCTATTGTCAAATTGCAGATATGATTATCTGATCTGTATGCTTATATCACGTGACGTGGTCTTCTGGCTTTTGGAATCAGAATGATCTGATGACGTTGCCACGCCGATTAGGGTCATCGAGAACTCGAATTCAGGAAGTGGATAAGCAAAATGAACGGGGCCAGCATGTTAGGAAAAAAAAAGAGAAATAAGAACAAGGAGCTCGAATGTGTCAAATGCCAAGCACAAACTATGCGTTTGTCACAACTGCAATTCCTGGTCGGTTGGCTGTTTGATGTCTAAAGAGAACAAGTCGAAAGAGTCTCCAGGATGATCACAGAGCACGTTTCCGCAGGGACAGTTTCAAAAAACCTGCGTAAGTTTTGTGTCCGGATTATAGCCCGAAATGTGTGGAAAAAGAAAGTGCGCGGTCGAACGATGGGTCAAATGTACAAATACAAAGAACAGCAACATAGAAATTGTCCGGGAATAAGCGGAGGAAGAGCTTTTGGAAAGAAGATCTGACGATTGCAAAGTTTTTTGCACTTTGAGGCTCTCGATTCTGATAATCTCGTTGATCCGATATATGACAGGATCACTCCTGCTCAGGTATCTGAGCACTTCCAGAAGCAAGATGTTTTATTGGGAGTAAAAGTTCAAAAGATCATTTGAAAATTGAAATGATCTGCAAAACACAAAACATACATAGCTTAGGTTTGCCTGCTGAACTTTGTCAAATCCCAAGAAAATGTTCTCATATTCAAATTATATTCGGGGGTCAACCTTGAATTACAAGTGGAATGTGTCTATCGTGAGGAATGTTAGCAGGAAATGAAAATGCACGGGGCGCCAGTTGGGTCGTCGGGTGCTCGATGATTTACGGCATCGATTCGGCGGGGCAGGATGCCCTCTTCGGCAGTACTCGTGCCGCCAGAAACAAGCGTGTTCAAATTACGTTTGAGGATAAATGAGATTGACACGCGATTTGATGGAATTATAGAGAAGAGAAAAGAGGATGAGGCCGAGATGGCGTGGAGGAACAATGGGTTTTATGTGGTAGAGGAGGAAAAGAAGAAGAAGAAGAAGAAGAAAAAGAAGAAGAACTGACGGAATTGGGAGTAGAAAGGAGAGAAGAATGCACTGATGGAAGAGCAGAACGGAGAGCTCGAGGCAGAGCAGAAGGGAATTGGGAAGGTACCGCTCGGGACATTTGAATACTTGGTAGAGGATTCAGAACTATTTTCAACAAGAAAACGGAGAGGATTCTTCATCTGCACTGACGAAGTCATAATTACAAGTCAATGCGCAGCGAATGGAAACCTCGGAGCGGGTTGTGCCTAGACTTTTTCGTTGCAATAATAAATGTTCTCTCCATCTTTTTCCATCTCATTTCAAATTCGGAGCAATGCATAGAGAGTGCCATAAAATGGGTCTTAAGTGATGAAAAATACGCTGGGCGGGGCGTCTTGAAACAGATGCGAACATCTGGCGGCGTGGCGGCAAGACGGCGTCCGTCGACGGCGCGACGACGGCGCAGATGGTACTCCGCGTCCATTATCTCGCCGTAATTGTTACGAGAGAAAAGGAAGCTGAAGAACTGAGTGAAGAGGAGGAAAAAACAACAAAAATTTGGAATGGAAACAGCCACAAAACCGACTCGACGTTGACGGTGGTCAGTCAGCAACAGAGAGGAGGCCCCGGGACGAAAGAGCGAAACACTTTGTTTGTTCTGGAAGGTGAGCCCTCAAGCCCATCGACGATTGGATTGAGGTCTCGCGTCGAGGCGCCCAAAATAGACGACAAGCGAGAAGACAGAGAAGGCGAATGTGTCGGGCGAATCTGCAAAACGGAGAAGACGTTCGCTAGTCGGAATTCCAGCGGAACGAGGTCGGGATCAAAGTGATGTGTTGCTGCTCACATCGAACATTTTGAGCATTCCTCGCTGTTAGCCATGCTATTTTTCGGTCGCACGCGCGGGCAATAAAACAGAGCAAATACTTGGGAAAGTGCATCGACTGCGTCTCGACTACAACCAACACTGTCTCATCCTACATGCACTGTCCACCACGATTTTTTGTGCACGCGCGCCATCGTTCGAGAGAAGAAAAAGCGGAGAGTGTTCAGGGATCGGAACGGGGATCGGGGACCCAGGAATACTAGGATGAGCAAAATGATGACTTCTTATCAAATGGGAAGTGAAGGCGGGAAAGTTAGTTATCACATGATTGTTATCTAGAACATATTGAGTAACACAATCGTAACATTTCGAAAGTTCGATCAATCAATGCTGAAAATGTGACTCGACCCTGAGTTTGACAGTGACAGAAAAGTATGCAGAATTAGAAATGATTCTGAACCAAATCTATAAAAAACGCGGGTCTGCGAAGGAATTGTATTGGAGAACACAAATATTTGTATCAGTATAGATGTCAATTTTTGAAAAGCAGAAGTCAGATGGTTCGGTCCGAGTAACTCGCAAATGCTATTGTTACGAAATGGACTCCGGAAATGACAGTCAACGACAATCTTGGAAGGAAGCCAAACAAGACAAGCGTGTGTGTCAGA
>LR563932.1:1414-16402 GCA_900536345.3 Caenorhabditis sp. 39 LS-2015 | reverse complement strand
CACTCTCAATCAAAAAGATGCTAATTAAGTTAGAGGAGATCTCGGTTCTCAAGAGATGCGTTGACCACCTCACAACAAACTTTCAAGTCGGCCAAAAAACACGAAAAAATGGGGCACTTAAATACTACCCTACTCACCCGAACCCGATTGAAATCATGTCGGATGAGGAGGGGATTCTCGAAAACATGCGGCGGTCGCGCGCAGATCGTCTCCTCCTTCTCCTCCTCCTCCGCCATAGTTTCTCCTCTTCCCGGGGTCGAGTATTGTGCGTGTTTCTGTTTCTCCACCAGGAACAACCTTCGTTCGCTTTCCCTCCTTCTCCTCATCCTCCGATTCTCCTCCAGCTCCTCCGGTCGCCGGTAACCGAGAAGAGGTAGAGTGCACATGAAGCGCTGAGAGACGCCGGCGCGCACGCGCACTTTGCGATCATCAAATAAAAACGCGTTTTATTGTGCATTTTGATGTCCGCGCGCCCCTCCGGATCACATACCCACCACCACCGGCAGCAGCAGCAGCCCAGCAGCACCTTCAGGCCCGGCACAGAGACCGCTCGCCTCTACCGGGGCGTTTCGGGAATCGTTCGCGTGTGTTTGATGCAGCAGGCGTTGCGTGGAAATACCGGATATCTGTCACTTTTTTGGTGTACAACTCTTGATGGGCTTTTCACGTTTCACGTGCGATCTCATTTTGCTCCCTCTGATTCTGTCAGTCAAAGTGGCATGAAACTTCACACCAAGTCATAGGTCCGACTGGGATCCTGGAATTCCACTGGTACCGGTGATAATCTCTTCAAGAATTCCACGAATTTTCGCGATCCGTGAACAATTTTATATTTCTGATTTTCCACTCTGATAAGTTCCCGTCCCGTTGATCCTGGCCATAGATAACCACACTCTCTCATTTTCAATTCTTTCAAAAATGTTTCCTTTCTTCTCACTTTACACTGTCAGCAGAAGTATATGTGTGTTTGTGTGTATTTATTATATCCCCATAAAAAGTTCTCTCTCTCATTTCTTCTTGCATTCCATTCGTTCGTTCGATTTTCCCTCTTTTCCCTCTCAACCGGATCGATCGTCATGGGCCAGACCGATGAAATAGTGAAGTACAGACAGTGTATCATGTTTCTTATGGCATTAACCGCGTAAATGGCAATATATAGACAGATATACACCACATATCTCTTTGTGTTCGTCGCTTATAGAATTAGTAGTAATCCAATTAACCGGCGCCGCGTTTTGTAGGCATCGACTTACACTTTCGGTTACTTTCACTCGACGCTTCCGAGAGGTTGCTGCTGATCCATTTCCCTTCTTTGTCATTGAAAACATTCGGGAGGAAGTTTTGTTTGTCAAAGTTTCTGGTTATTCTGTAAATGTAAACGGCAGTCAAATTATAGTCGAAAAATTCCCAATTAGCTACAGTTTCTAGAGGGAGATTAGGAGATTGCCATAACCCATAGTGCCTGCCAAAAATTGAATTGCCAATCTACCCGCCTAATAGTTCATGCCTAGTCACTTAATCTTCCACGCTTTCTGATTTCTTAAGCGTTCAGATCACGTTCCCCATCCTATTCCATCACTCCCCCTTTGGAGAATTGCCGTGGTCAATTTCAATTTGTTGCCGATATTCATCACGAAACACACATCATCGGCAGCCCCACTGCCTAATACGTCTCCAATTATTATGTCGCTTCATTCTCCCCGTCGCCCTCCAACTAATTGTAGTCCTCTATCCATTCCTGACTCCCTCTCTCGCATTCTTCCACGCCTTTCCGGTTTGCCCTCTGTCTCTCCGAATCGGAAAATGCAACCGACCCATCCCGAGAAGAGAAGCTTCTCCATTTCTTCTCTTCCCTTTGTCTCGTGACATTGAACTATACTCGAACGGAAAGGTAAAGAAGCAGTAGTACAGTACAACTTGTCATTTTGATCTATATTCCTCTCTTTTTACTCCTCATTTCATTTCATATTCCCGTGTACCTCCCGCTGTGCCTTCCGACACTTGACCCGTCTCCTTCTTCTTCTTCTTCTTCTCTTCTCCATCGCCTCCTTCGTTTTCGTTTCCATTTCCCTCCCTGACTCATACGTTTATTATGCAAACATTTGATCATCACCTCCTTCTCCCGCATCTCATGACCGTTTCCACCTCCTCTTTGACCTTGAATTCAGCATCTTTTCCAGAAAACACCTAGAAAAGAGAAGAGGACGACAACAATTTCCACCGTGACGCAACTCTCGAATCTTGAGGTTCTCTCGAGAAACGATGAACTCTAAACAGCACTGTAATCGATGCGGAAAGCAAGTGTATCCGACGGATAAGATCGGCCCTCTCAAGGATTCCACGTTCTTTCATCAAGGTAAATACGAGCCGACTATAGGTCATTTTGAAACAAACTTGATCATTCCAGGTTGCTTCAAATGCTATATCTGTGGCACCCGACTGGCACTAAAGACCTACTGTAACAATCGAAACGATATCAATGATAAGGAAGTCTACTGCTCGAATCACGTTCCAATCGCCGGACCGCACGACCTTCCGTTGGCATCTTCGAATGGAAATGGGAAACATAACGAGAACAATAATCATGTGAAGAATGGAAATTGGATGTGAGTTTTTACAATAATACTCGCTACCGTTGAAAAACCATATCCTTTCAGAGACGCTGGTCTCAGTGACATGAAAATCGCTCATGCGATGAAAGCGACGCAAGTAGCCCGTCCGTACCCGAAGATCAGTCATGAAGGTGCCAAATATGTTGTCGATTATGATACTCAGACACGATTGGAATTGTTGCATAGGGCAGACGAAGATGAGCTATACGAAGAGTTCCAAGACAAACGAGTTCGCGAGACGGAACAGTTTGAGAAGGAGAATACAGAAGAGTGGGAGAGGGCTTTGGCTGAGTTCGCGAAGAAGTACGAGAAGGGCCAGGCGAATATGAAAAAGGACGATTTGATAAGGCAGCTGACAATCAAAAGGGAGAAGAAGTTGGAGACATTGCACACGAAGCGGAAGGTATGGAATGTTTTGATATAATTGATAACGCTTATACGATAACTTGAAAATTCAAAATTTGTACGACATCTGAGTTAAAAAGCTCATTTCGCCCCCACGGTTGGAGTCGGGCCGAGGGTAGTGTTTCGTCATTTGCCGTGGCGCATCCCAGCTGTGTCTTTCGCGCGGTGTTGGACAGCGACCGACGTCTCGCGGGTTCCGCCGCACCCTATACCCCTCACGCGCTAAGCCCCGCCCCTTTTCGAAATTCGCATGTTTCAGGAGAGAGAACGTCATCAAACCGCAGAACTTGTGGATCGACAAGCCAAGGAGATGTTGGAATTGTTTAAAGCATCAAGGTCAGAGTACAGTAACCTACAGTATCCCTCCACGCCACCACCTCCGGTGCCACCATCTTGCAGCAAGAGAGAGATTTACACCACAACTGATTATTTTTCGGTGGGAATTAAAAATTGAAGCAAGTTGATAAAAATACAAAATTTTTCAGACAATTGATGAAGTGGCAATTCACTGCGCTCGAAACGAGGTCGCTTCCTTTACAGATCTCATCAGAACTCTGTCATCTGGAGCGAGATCTGATGTTGACGTGGCAAGAGCCATCTACCGGTGGATCACCATCAAAAATCTGAACACTATGGTATTCGATGACTCTGTGCAGAGTGATACTCCAATGGGATTGCTTCGTGGAATCAAATATGGGACAGAGAGTTATCACGTGCTGTTCAAGAGACTTTGCAGGTGATATTATCAATTCTTATCACAAAAATCAAATTATCATTCCAGTTACGCTGGTCTCCACTGTGTCGTCATCAAGGGATTCTCAAAGTCCGCCGGCTATCAACCTGGATATTCTTTCGACGACCATCGCTTCAGAAACACGTGGAACGCCGTATTTCTGGATGGATCCTGGCGCTTCGTACAGTGCAACTGGGGAGCTAGACATTTAGTGTGAGTTTTCTTTCCAAAAAGAGAAAACTGAAAAGGGATGTTATTTAGAAATGCCAAGGATGGCTCCCATGAGGCAAAAACCGATGGAAACCTTCGATATGAATACGATGATCACTACTTCATGACGGATCCGGAGGAGTTCATTTACGAATTCTTCCCCTCTGATCCATCGTGGCAACTTCTCCCAAGGCCGTTATCACTTCTTCAGTTTGAACGAATTCCTTTCGTTCGAAGTTTGTTCTTCAAATACAACTTGTCGTTTATCGACAACAAGTTGGAGTCTACTGTATATGTAAGTGAAAAAGAGCGGTGGATCTGATTCCAACATTCTCATTTTAGACCGATAAAACAGGCGCCGCCTCGATCTCGATCCGTTTGCCACCAAAAGGCGATTCTCTAATTTTCCACTACAATTTGAAGTTCTTCGATTCCGAGGAAAACACAATCAGCGGGATGTCACTGAAACGATTCGTCATGCAATCTGTAACCGAAGATGTAAGGATCGCATTGAAAATTTTGATCTCAGTTTGATAATTAATTAAATTATTAATAATTTCCAGATTGTCACATTCCGAGTACACGCTCCATCAACCCGTCCTCTTCTTCTGGACATCTTTGCCAATTCCGTGTCTTCTGGAGCATACCTAACCGGACAACCCATCAAATTCAAGAGCGTCTGCAAATTCAAAGTCGTTTGCGAATCCCTCCAAGTCATTATGGTTCCGCTTCCGGAGTGTGCATCAGGTGAATGGGGACCGGCAAAGGCGACCAGATTGTTTGGTCTCCTACCCGTTTCTCATCCGGATGCCATCATAAACACTGGGAGATATGTGGAGATTCGATTCCGAATGACACGACCGTTGTCGGAGTTTGTCGCGTCCCTTCATCGGAACCGAACCGATGATCGGGCTCTTCATCCGTGCACACGTTCGGCGCTGAAGGGTGATATGGTGAGTGAACAGAGTTTTTGTGATTTCGAACCAAAATTTAAAATTCAGGTATACATCCAAATCGATTTCCCCGGCGAGGGACAATACGGTCTGGACATCTATACTCGTCAGGACGACCAACTCGTCAACGGAAAACAACTGCTGACCCATTGCTGCAAGTATCTCATCCACTCGAGGAACTGTTAGAATTTCCTTCATTTTCTTCTATTCTGATGCCATTCATTCCTGAAAGAGAGAAACGGACGCGCAGGGTATCGAACTCCAACCCATTCACAACAAAAATAGCCATTTTTAAATATTATTAGACAACAAACACAAACATTAGCATTCGATCCACTCCTGATGATTTTCACTGTTCCAACCCGAGTATTCCCCCTATTGTTCCCCACTCCCAATTTTTACACGCTGTCACATGTGGTTTTCACTAATTTTCACGCAGTATTTCACTTTTTTCTCCTTTTATGTGTGTTATCAGCTAAAATACCGTTGAATCCGATAAAATCGTTTCAAAATTTGCTGTTTATATAAATTAATTTAGTTAAACCTTTGTGAACACTGGGTCCTCAAATTTGCTTCAAAAAAAAAAAAGTTTTCCACGAGGAGTACACGGCTGCGCGGACTATAAAACTCTGCACTGTTTTCTACGAATCGTCGGTTTCCTACATGAACATTTCGCGTTTTCACTGAATTTTTGTTTTCTAAAGTATTTGTCTTTTGCGGTTTCGTTTTTCAAATTGAAAATTAGCATTTATCTCATTCAGAAAAGCATCATTCTCATATAATAATTCCGCTAATTCTGACCTGATTTCCTATCTTGTTTTTGTGTGTGCATATTTTTTGACCTGCCAAAAAATGTCAAATTTGTTGGGCGCGGCAACGACAAAATCAATATGGTTTATGTTACATTAGTGCTGGATCCAGCTGGAATGGAAATTTAACCAAACGGGCGTACGTAAAATACATGTTTCGGATTTCGGTTTTCCAATGCATGTTCTGTGTTTTTTCTATCCGAAACTTAAAATTGGATTCCAAATAAATAAAAAAAAGGATAATTTTTTCGATTTTGCGACCAGGCTGCTTTTTAGACCAAATTTCTGAATTTTTTTTGACAATTTTTTTTTCAAAATTTCTCCAGTATGCTCCAATTTTTTAATTTTTGAAGCAGAGAAAGGCGATCAAAAAAATCTCAAAAAACAAAGCTTTTTCGTGCTGAATTTAATACATAGAGTATGTATTTCTATGCCGCAGTGTTTGCACAAAACGGTAAAACGCCAGTGTCGGTCCCTGACGTATTTCTCGATCGTTCCAGACGTCTGGCTATACCGGCCCACTTTTTTGTTTTGCGAACAACAAATATTTTTTCTCCTGCTTTGCATTATGTTCAGCCTTTTCTTATGAATTTTAAAGTTTGCACAACTTATTTTTTCCAGAGAATACATGGTTGAATCATTGCCAAGCGATGATCCGGGTTCGAGTCGAACCTCGTTTCAGACAAATGAGGTGCTGACAGATGAGGAACGTATTTGCGTTGGAACGATTATGGAAGTGTTTTCGAGTAAGAACATGGACGAAGTGATCGCCTTCGTTCGAGTGAGTTATTTCCCTTTTTCAGTATTTTCTTGCGCTCCGAAATTGAATGAAATGTATCTTTCAGAAACGTCCAGCGCTGACACTGGATAACTGTGTATCCATTTTTGCCGACGAAGAAGAGTTGAAAGGGGAAAACAAGGATTTTGGACCGGTGACTTCAGAAAATCCATCCACTTCAACTGCCACCGATAACTTGGCGGTGGTAAAGTTCATATCCAAAAAGGGTAAAAATGAATTCCTACCTGACGAAGTTGACGCAGACTTCCAACGAGCTCTCACGCTCTCACAGCAAGATTTCGCAAACGGTCTCGATACCAGTTATCTTCCCATTGATCTCGAATCAGCAATTCGGAATGACGGCAGATCGGCAGGACTTAAGAATTTGGGGAACACATGCTGGCTGAACAGTGTGGTTCAACTTCTGTACAGTTTGCCGGCGTTCCGTTCACTCACGTATGCATGTGTTCCTGATCAGTGGAAAACAGAACCGAAGACTGGCATTTCTGATGATAAAAGGACGATGATAGAGTTGCTGCTGGAGTTGCGCAACTTATTTGCCGAACTTCGTTTCACTGAAATATCACATTTGAGAACTGTTGAAGTTTTGAAGGTGAGGACTGAAATGCTAGATGAAATTGGTGTGATTTCACATTACTGCTATTGTACAAAGCAGGATGTTTAAAACACGATTCCAAATCGCCACTTTTTTGCTTCACACTTTTTGGAAATTCTTTTGTATCTTGCAAATTGAAATGATCAGATTAGTGACATAACTATCAAATTTTCAGAATATTGATCATCTAATGCAATGGGATCGCAAAGAACAGTCTATAATGGGCCAACAGCAAGATGCGACAGAGATGCTTTTGCATTTAATGGATTGGTACGAAAAAGCTTTCAATGCGGCCATGGATATTTGGCGCAATCCTGATCTTTTATCGAACGAGGAAAATTTTGTGGTCGCCGACTCGACAACCGGTGCACCCAACAGTGATGTTTCTGGCATAGCTCCACCAGCTTACGACGCTCCAGGAACATCGACAACTGTCCGAGAAGCCCAAACGCGGGACAATACCCCGGAAAAAACTATCATGTCGTTAGAGGCGATTCCGGAAATGAGAGGGCGACGCATATCCCAACCACCACCACAGAAAATTGCTCGTAGAGAGGAGATGGCAATGGATGTCGATTCGGCAAGTCAACCTTTGATCGACGACTTTGTTTCAATCCGCGAGAATTTGTTTTCTTCTATGGAAGTCAAGATCACTGAAGGTTGGTTGAATAAAGTTGTTTATGTTGTGACAATTTATGTCAACTATGTGTGATTTCAGCACGATATTCTCATGCGCTTTGCTTCTTAAATGTAGTATTTTCAGGATCAGAAGCTAGCCCTTCCATTACGCGGAACTGCCCACAGATGTTTCAATTGCGAGTCAACTTCAACAATCTTCACGATGCTCTCGAAGAGGCTACATATGATCATTCTCACGATAATGGGAAAATCACCCGTACCATCTACGACAAGCTTCCCTCCGTTCTGCTGATGAACTTGTGCAGATTTCGTTTCGACGATCATTCGACAAAATTGCATGATAGATTCACATTTCCGCGACAAGTCTACATGGATCGGTATCTGAAATGCAATGAGGAGAAGGTTTTGGCTCTTCGAGAACAACAGAGTCAGCTGCGGGAGCAATTATCACGGACGACTGCGGAGAGGAAGGGGTTGTTTCACTACCCGCATGGAGATATGGGCGAGACTAAATTGGTGGACGCCTTCAAAACAGTTATTGAGGCAATGACCAACTTCAGAGAGTAATTTCACAAGCATTTTGTCAATTGATTTTTTTATTCTAGAAAAGAAGACGCTGAGATGAATCTATTGGGGGAGAGTTTTCCTGGTCCGCTAATCGGTCCACTGCCTCGCCATGTCAAACGAGAATCAGCAACGACCGAGGATATCACCAACTTTATAGAAGATCAAGGGAAACTTTTCCCACGTTTCGAAACACACACGTTCCCTCAGCTTGACAGCTGCGTATCCACTCTCATGGCATCGTTGGAAATGTTGAAGCGGAAGGAGCATGACCTCGAAGCTATAGAGAAAGCTTTGAAGGAGGAGATACAGAATACTTATGAGCAGGAGGATCTTCAGCAGCACCGCTATCATTTGCATGGAGTAATTGTCCATCGAGGGGATATGAACAGTGGTCACTACTACACGTTCCTCAGGAGTGAGCCATAATTCTTACAATGTCTAGTTATCACTTTCAATCTTTATTTTTTCCAGAGAAATCTGCTGATGGTTCGGAAGAATGGGAAAAACTCAATGATGAGATTACTAGCGTTGTTCCGTGGGAAACAGTAGAGAGAGATTCATTTGGAGACGATTCTGCCGAGAAGCCATCTGCCTACTTACTGGTATACGTCCGTTCGAATACTGAATGGCTCATGGAGGATGACGGACGAACACTAGAGGAATCCTTTAATAAACTTCCTGCTGATCTAAAGCATCGAGTAGAAAATCACAGGACGAAATGGAATGAGACGCTTTGTCGGTGAGATAGATTATTCTCATTTGCGTCTTTATAGTATCCCTTTAGATTTCGTGACCATAGGGAGCAAGCCGCAGAACAAGCGCAAACGACGCAGGTCACGTTCTCTTGGTGTCGAAAATCGTTTGGCCAAACTCAGGGCGACAAAAGTGCCAACTTGAGAGAGTCCGAACTTGTCGACAAGCTCGTAAATCAGAAGATCGTCTTTGACGATGACGAAATGAAGGAAGTTGATCGTATTGTGCGTTATAATTCACTATTTATAATTAGTTTACATGCAATTTCTTCTCAAAAATGGGAATTGTTTTTACTTCTTTCAATTTTCTTCTATCTCTCAACTTTTTTTTCTAGTCTCAACACATCTGGAACAGGATCATGCAAGTCTCTCCGGGAAATTTTGAAAGCATGGCAGCGATGCTCGATTACCACCTAAAGGAATTTACCGATCCGAACGCTGTCAAATATATTGAAGACTATATGTAAGCTGAATAAGATGTCTGGAAATCATGAGAAAGTGGTGGATATGAATAAAAACCGGAAAATGAAAATCTTTTTGGACAAACTGTCAAAATTGAATAAATACCGGTTGTTCAAATCGAAAACTTTCAGAAACGCAAGGGGGGATGAGACCGTTTTCAATTTTTGTTTCAGGGGACAATCTATTTCGGAATTACGTTCGGATGCCGAAAACGATGTCGAGAGAGTATTCTCCGAGGTATGCAACCTCTATTTCTTTTTTGTTCTTCCCGAATTTTTTAAATTCCTATTTTCAGTTTGTCAATGGCTACGTTCATCGTGCAATCACTGTGAATAAAAGGAGCCCTCGTACCAACTTCGTTTTCTTCATCAGTCTCTTTCCACAAATAAGCGCGGCAGTGCAACGTTATATTATCGTTCGTGCCATGTCCCAGTGTACCGAGTTCCATGTTCTCTCAAGAGTGGCCCAGAAGGAACTAGAAGACTGGAAGGCACAAGACAGAATAGTTTTCCTCAGAACTGGAAAAGTAGCGATGATGCTTGCCGCTATCTACGAGTTGGCTTCTATTTCCGTTTACTTGAGCTTCCATGCTCTTGATCATTACCAAAGGGTTCAGAATATTTTGATGGGCAATGATAAGCTCATTAAGCAGTGAGACTAGCACGAATGTCTATATTTCGACCCAAATATTTTTTCAGGGAACTAGCCAAGGTAAATGAGCACAGTTACCTGGCGATGGCATATGCGAGATCCGCTCGGGTGGCTGTACAAATTGTCCGAATGGAAACGCAATTTCTAAAACTTGGTGGAATTTCTTTTGTGAACGACGCAAGTATGTACATTGGCACTGTACTTCCTATGTGTTTGCAAGTCAAAATGCTGATTGACCGTGTTATCGACTCTGAAAGGCAGAATGAGGATATTGGATTCTTTTTGAACCACAACGAGCGTACAATCTCTCCTCAGATGATTGAAATGGAAATCTGTCATGCAGCCAACTCACTCCTAGAATGGAAACTACAAGCTATAGAAGTAGCGAACAACAGATCTGCTTCACAAGATAACATGACATTGTCTCTTGCTGAACTAGCTGATCCCGAAACGGTCTTACCCGCCAATATTCTGGACATATCTGCTGTATACAACTCATTCTCCAACACAATAGATCTGTTGAGTCAATGCACAAGAATTCAGACTAACCCGGAAAGAAAATCGTTCGTGGATCAAATTCTAGAAGCTTTAACAAAACAAGTAAAGGGGCTTCGTGATACGAGGAACGAAATTCCTCACATGTTACCAGAGGTGCCCAGTGGAAAACTTTATGAAAATATGAAGAAAGTAAGTCTTTTTTATTTTTGCAGGAACCGTTTCGACCTTGAAAAAAGCTTGAATACTCTGTTAGCAGAGTCAATTCAAGCTTTCCACGAGGAGTACACGGCCGCATGGACTAGTAATGTCCGCGCGGTTTTCACAAATCGCCTCTTTGAAATGAAACATTTTGGAAATTTGTTCATATTTTTTTTTTCAAAAATCTGCGCGTCAGTGTGGAAATTGTTATTTGTGAATATTGCTTTCAGTTTCAAAATTGGAAACTTTTCAGTTATTACATTTCACAGTCAAATAAATAGCGAGTTTCCATTTTCAGCTTCGAATTCAAGTGAATGAAAATAAGGGCGCCGTAAAAGCTGTAGAGAATATCTTGGGTCAATGCGGTGATAAAATTGTAGCTTGTATGAGCAATTAACCATTTTTCTAAAATTTCTCGGTGTTTCTTAAATAATCTCTTCGTCATTTTTGCCTTCACGTTGTCTCAACCACTTTCCTCCCGTTCACGCTTACCGTTTTCTCGTTCAGATCCCAGTTGTCTCTTATTATATTGTTTATTTAGTATCCGCCACTTCATGATTATCATTCAGCCCCAATCATATTGATTTGATTATTGCTTATAATGGTGTAATTTTCATGTTCATTGGTTAAAGAATTTAAAATAAATTACTGTTTGCACCGGTGAATTCGAGGCAGAGTAATGATGTGTCTCTGAGTATTTAAGAAGCACAAGGAGCACTATTCAAAATTATTTTCAGAACCGATGGAGCACGTCGTCAGGAGAGACAACTCGTACTATTTGCGCATTCTCGATGGTTGGGCTTGGACTTCTGGCTTGATCGACAGCGAAAGAGGTGACATTGGAAGAAGAAGCAGACGAGAAGTTCGAGGAATAGGCAGACGACGATGAACGTTGCGACGAAGGTAAGTCATTCTGAAAACGGAAAAGTTTTTCCATTTTCTCTATATTCCGCTTTGAAAGCGTGTGTCTAAGAAAAGGGCGTCCTCGATTATTGAGAACATAAAAAAAACAATGACTTACCGAGTTGAAATAGGTGCGCGGGGATGGAATCGGTACTGTAGACGCGTAGCACTCTACAGAGATGAATGTTGGTGCCACATCACTCGTCGGAGGACTTCTGTCGGATCCAGACAAAGTTTGCGGTTTCTGAGCAATTTGCGGACGCAGATTTACGTAGTGGCTCTTTTTAATCGAGTGGTTACTGTCGAAAACGTTGACTATGGTTTCTAAATTTAAACTTGTAAATTAGTTTTAAAAATAGGCTAGATTCTCTCACCATTTCTCTTATTTTCTCTCGCAACATCAACATCCGTCCGGATCCTAACCACAGATGGAATTGCATTTGTCGGCGAATCGTCCTGATGCCGTAAAGAGTGCTCTTCCACGATTCCCACCCTATTGTTGTTGTTCAAACTTCCAGATGATTTTTGCATGTCACCGTAAATCGGCGTCGCGTATCTTTTCTCTTCCATATAGAACTGCGGCGGCGGAGCAGCAATTGGAATGGGAGGAGGAACACTTGAAGGAGCATCCGGAATCAGATGCTTCGGAGGTCGCGGAGGCTTGTGGAAGGTCTCGGTAGTCACCGAAGCACTGCCTTTGAGAGTAGCATGAGAGGATCTGATTACTGGAGGAGTTGGTGGGGTGGATTTCGAGCCGCTTATCTGGAGGCGATCCTCATTTTTCTCCTCTTCCAATGAAGACGCTGTTGTTTTTCGGCTCGCTCGAAGCTCTGCTTTTCTTTCATATCCGGAGAGCTTTGGAAACCACTTTCTCCCATTTTCCTTTTCTGCGGGTGGATTTATATCCAAGTTACCGCTTCCGTTCCGACTAGTCGTCGTGAGAATCGAGTTGAATATGTTCCTCTTTTTCGGCTTCTCAATCACTGCTCCGTCTACTGTCATTTTTGCTCGAAGTGTGCCACGTGTTTCCCGCATCGCCTTGTCCATGTCTACGGCGCAGCACGAGTATATATTGCACATCTTCCAGAGATTCAGAAGATCATTCTTCTTAGGATCCATGTACTTTCGGAGATTCTGTGCCGCTCTGCCATGCACTTTTGCGATTTCCGACAGCCGCTTTAATGGCAGGTCTAGTCTGAACAACCGGTTTTGGAATGAATGTTCTTTCATTTTCTCACCTGGACTGTGAGAAGGTGTCAATGATCGTCTGAAGCTTTTCGCCATAGCTCGCCTCCGCTTCCGCTCTAAAATTCCGATGTTTTTCTTTAAATTATTCAAAAAGTGTAGATCAACTCACAAGTTGGCTGTAAATTCCAGCAGCGTGTAGTCGTATCGATTCGTCATTCTATTCCAGTTTCTTCCGATTTCTGATTTCTGGAGAGGTGACAATGAGGGTTGGGAATGCTATTCAGCAATAAGGTCGAACAGAAATTTGAGTGATGGCTGCGAAAAAGAGGCGGAAAAGTGTGTGGTTGATGATGGAGAAACTGATAATAAACTCTGATAACAAGTGTGACACAACACGCCGCAGAAGTATGAAAAGTATGAAAGGGGTGCTGGCTGGTGGTGTTGAGCGTGAGAAACGGAGGAATGATGATGACGAGGAGGAAAAGGAGGAAGGACGATGGAGCGGGAGGGGAAGCAGCAAACGGTCTGTTGTCCCTCTCCTTCATTCCCTTTTCTGCCTCCTGCATTCGATCGATTGCTTATCATATCACACGGCCTCGATTCCTCTCTTTTTCGCACAAAAGAATGGATGGAAGAGACTTTGGGGAGGCCGCCACACATAGTGATGGATGGATGGATGGTAGAGTAGAGACACGATCAGATTCACCGTAGATGTTCCTCTGATGGTGGTTGGGAGAAGGGGGAGGGGAGAGAAAAATGATAAGGAAGGAGATATTATCATATTAGGCACTTTTGAGGGAATAAGAAGTTTGCTGTTCAATTCATACCGTATGTCATTTGAAGACGCTAAACTACTAATTTTCAAAGAAATGTCTATAACCTCTCGACAACCGCGAAATGAACTTTGCGGTATCTCTTCTTGACTACCCATAGACTGACTCATGTTCTCTTCCTAAATTTCCGAATGACCTTTGTAGACGAAAGAAAAAAGCGGAAGAGAAATAGCATTCTCAAATGAGAAGCGAGACCGCTCGAAGCGGGGGTGGCAGATGGCGAACCCTGATAGATTCGGACAGTCCGCGGCCATTCATTTTTTGTGAAGGGATCGGATTTAACACAGGCGGCCGAAACCCCAGGCGCTTTGTCCATAACCTATTTCCCAGATGAATGCGAAGAATTTATAATGTCGGAAGGGGGAGAAAGGAGAAAAAAAAGAATTCATTCAAGACGAGGAAAACAGTGAAAGACGCTAGTTATGCATGAGTGAGAAAGTTTGCTCTACTGGACTATAGCTCTGGAGCCCAAAGAAGCGGTCGGTGGACTAGCTAATGAAAACCAATAAATAAGTGAGAAAACAAAGGAAAAGTCTTGATCACAATATCCGTTTCCGTATTAAATCGTTGTCACTTGTCACCATGAGTTTTGCTGAAAGTTGAGAAAGATTTTTGCATTAGAGCGCACTTTCCTAGTTTCGCTCATTGTTCTAGAGTTGAAAAACAGTGGAAATTGGTTTTGTTTTGACCAATTACACTACTTGTTCTCTAAATTTACTTGTTGACACTCTGGTTCGGATTAGGGAGAGGAAAGTCACACGGAAGTCGTACTAGTCACTGATTGCTATTTTTCACTGCGGAAATTTTCAGCCCTCAGAATACACACTTTTCACGTGTTTTGTGAAGACCAGGTGGAAAGCAAGAATTTGGGGAAAACAAGCGAAATGCGCATTTTTGAGCTGGAGGTCTCCTGATACGAAATGGGGGAGCTGGTGGTGTGGAAGAAACCAAACTGGAAACTTACAAATGCAAGAATACATCTGTTCCGACTTGCTGAAGAAGTTCTTCTTCTCCGCGCACTCGTAAAAGCTGGGGAAGTATGCCTCCTCGGCTGGCAGGTAGATGTCACATTTCAACTTTCTTGTACATGGGTTTCGGCCAGGATAAATGCATTCAAACAAACACTCGGCTTGTCGGGCGGCTTTTCTGTTCATGAACTGTCTGGTTTCGTCTGGAAGAAG
>LR563929.1:11383-23055 GCA_900536345.3 Caenorhabditis sp. 39 LS-2015 | reverse complement strand
GCAGTGCATTGTATAGGCGCCATCGCCATCCCGGTTTTTGTCGGTACACAGCGCTGCATAAGGTCGGCCGGCGCACGCGCGCCTGCACGTGCGAGCTGCCCTCGCAAAAAGCGTTCGAGTTGGAAACTCGTGCTTTTTTTTGGGCAGACTGTTCGTGGCGAGACCAACAAGAGATGGAAGAGTTTTCGGCCAGCAGTAACTCTGCCAAAGGGGGCGCATCGTCAGAGAACAGTAATAATGATCAAGGGGAAAGTCAGCCTCAGCAAAGGTTAAGGGTCGCCACGTTACCGTGTCACGGGGCTAGGCCACGGGATACAACACCAACAATTAGGTATAGGTTTGTAGATCTCGACGAGCTCTACAAGAATATGTAAAATTTAGGATACTGTCAGTTGACAGTTTTTGCGAAAACACGGTTTTTAGCGTTTTTGGCCTGACCGATCAGTTTTTCAGCTTTCTTAAAAAATTTTTCCACTGGAAGTATCAAGTATTTTATATTAAATTGATCCTCTCGATGATCCGGAATGGAATCCAAAATTTGAGATCGATCCGATCAGTATCCGCTGAGTTAGCTGTATTCTCTGTAAGAGTCCTGACTGCGCGCCGAGACGCGTTGCCGGGGCGGCAACGGCAACGGCTGCCGCGGGGCCGGGGCGGCAACGGCAACGCTCGCGCCGGCCGTTGCTTTTCGGGGGCGCCCCGCTTAACAAGCCTATACGTAATTCGCCGTGACCCCAAAAATCCCTTTGTCCCCCCTGTGTTATTTAGTTTACCTGGTTAATGCCTGGTCTGACTCAGTACGTTTTTACCGAGAAATCTTTTTCGACTTCGTCTCTCCAATTCGAATGCATTATTCAAATCTCTCGACCTGACCGGCCCGCGGCATCGCGAGAGATATATCATAGAGATAATAGATCATGCTCTTGAAATTGTGGAATTTTGAGACAAAGAATACGAAAAGTACAGCAAAAACTGTTAAAGATGGTGGAAAAATAAAAAAATTAGAATGAAAAAAGAAAACGCGTCCGGAAAACAGAACGAAACCTTCGGCCACTGGCAAACCAATTGGTTGAAAGTATCCTATTATGAGATTCAAACGAAGTGGCGAAGTCCGCAATTCACGGCATGTTGTCGAGAACAAACCCTCCACAAAAGGCGCAACGACACCGTATCGAAAAATAACTGAGTCGCTACGCAGCGAATGCCTAAAAATTGTATGAAAATCCTAAATTTTCGCAATAGAGCACGCTTGCATTGCCGTTTTCGTGTTTTGCCGCAAACACCGGCACCGAAAATTGCACTTTTCTGTCAAAAACTCGGCGAAAATTCAATAATTTTCCTTAAAAATGTTCAAATGTGACCGATTCTTCACTTTTTTGTGCGGAATTGTTCATCTGTGGACTGAAAATGCAGAAAAACCGTTTTTTCAAGTCCTTATTATGAGATTCAAACAAAGTGGCGATGTCTGCATTTAGACCGTGTTTAGGTTCCCGCCACGATTTAGATTACGGTAACACTCACTTTGGCTGTGCGAAGCATTTTTATTGAATTTTTCGACGAAAAAACCGTTTTTCTTTAAGTTTTTTCAGTTTTTTTTGCAAAAAGCTTTGAGAAAAGCAAGCATGTATATTTTCCAGTTTATTTGCATTGATTACTCTCCTTTTTTGTCGGTTTAACTCGTTTTTTTCAGGAAAGGACAAAAAAGTAGAGAAATCGGTGAAAATAAACTGGAAAATGAATTTAAATCTATGTAACTGCTTTTTTCAAAGCTGTTTGCACAAAAAAAAACCGACAAAATCAGAAGAAAACCGGTTTTTCCATCGAAAAATTCAATAAAAATGTTTTGCACAGCCAAAATGAGTGTTACCGTAATCTAAATCGTGACGGGGACCGAAACACGGTCTAAATGCAGACATCGCCACTTTGTTTGAATCTGGTAATAATTATCCCAAAAAACTTATTTTTTTGAATTGCCGCCTAAAGTTAGATGTGCATGTCGTCGAGCGTCGTTGCGCCCGATGTCCCGTTCAACACGCCGTGCAATTAGAGCGTGTTCAGGTTCACGCCACGCTTCCACGTGGCAAAAAACTACGGTAACACTCATTTGGCTGTGCAACGCATTTTCACGTGAATTTTTCGTCATTTTCATTGTCAAAACTAATTTTCTTTTGCAAAATTCGAAAAATTCACGTGAAATGCGTTGCACAGTCAAATGAGTGTTATTACCAGATTCAAACGAAGTGGCGATGTCCGCAATCGGGCGCCCGATGGGTCCGGTTGGGGAGTCAGGTACAAAATTCATATTTCCGATGGCGCGAAAAAATATTTTCGAAAAACACACGGTGAAAAGTGCAAATGTTTTTCGCGCCAGTAATACTGTACCCCGATTCCCCAACGGGACCCGCCGAGACACCGAATTGCGGACTTCGCCACTTCGTTTGAATCTGGTAATACCGTAGTTTTTTGCCACGTGGAAGCGTGGCGTGAACCTCAACACGCTCTAATTGCGGACTTCGCCACTTCGTTTGAATCTCGTAATAATGGCCGTTGAGCTAACTATTATTGTTTTCTGGGAAAATGAGCTACATGGCCTATAAAATGCAAGCCGCGACGCGACACGCAACGCGTGGGTCTCGCAGCGCTACAGTCAAGTTTTTCGCCAAGTTGTTATGCGCCTTCGAGTAACCCAAAAATCAAAAAAATAGCGTTAGAAACCGTATGCCGTTTTAAAGGCGCATAACAACTTGGCGAAAAAACTTGCCTGTAGCGCTGCGAGACCCACGCGTCGCGGCTTGCATTTTCTAGGCCATGTAGCTCATTTTCCCAGAAAACAATAATACTTTCAATTGAAAATCCTTAGGCACGGTGCGCCGTTTACTACGCGCCGACTAAACGTAGTGAACGGCACGCCGTGTAGGAAGTTGTGATCACATCGATTCCAACAGCAACACAACAAGATGTTCTTTATAGAATAAATATATGTGTATACACCATGGTTTCTGATATATTAAACAATACAAACTCGCACAGCTTTCTCCGTCGCCTTCAAGCAACGATTGGTGGAAAATTTCAAATGTGTAAAGTAATGTTCGGGGGAGATTTTCTCTCGGTGAGAAGATCACTTGTTTTATTTTCTACTATCGATTTGCTCCATCGACTCTGTTCTGTTATTCAAATACTCTTTCAAAACTTGACGTAGTGGTGGAGATGAGGAACATCGAAGAAAATACAATTTCAAAAACAAATGTTGTGAAAGTATACAGTAGATAAAATTTTTCATGTTTTAGGGTTTTTATGATTCTAGCGAGTTCGGAAAATTGATCAAGTCAGATGAACCACTCTCAGATTACCCAATAAAACGAGAGATAGTCACAGAAAAACATAAAGTGTCTGACCTCTGTAATGTTATTCATAAAAAGTTGGATATGAGAAATAATCTAGAGGGTAAGTTTTTTTCAAATAAAAAGAGCGAACATTCGAATATAACAAATCTTTCAGGCTGTCCAAAACCTTTTTGGGCTAGAAATAATATAAAAGTTTATGAACCAGTTGGATTCATCGATTCACGTGTTGACAATAATGTCATAGGTAGAGTAGTTGAAGGCCCAGTGGATCCAACCAAATACTTTCAAGGAGTTAAGAGATCACATCGATTCAAACAAAAGCACAACAAGATGTTCTCAGGTACCCCCACCAAGCCATAGTCAAGTGAAATCGCAATGCAATAATGAAACAAAACCGCCAGTGCCGCCTTCTAAATCACTAATTAATCAGAATCCTATTCATTCGAAACAATCTCAAGATACTTCTACCACATGGAGCAAACAGAATCCCGCTAAAACCTATCGTATTCCATATGAGGCGTCCTTGGATCCACGATTTCAACAAGAAGACATTGACGACACAGCTTCAATAATTTCCTCTTGCATATCCACATTCGGCGAATCCTCTGAAATAGCTGGATTTTCAGCTGCTGCAGAACAGCGGCGCCTATACGAAAGCTATCAGAGTGATATTATCAAGAAGCAGAACCTCACTTTGGATTCGTCAATTTTACACCAGAATAACAAAAAGCACCACAATCAATCCAATATTCTACCGAACAGCGGAGATTTGTTTTTCGTTCGATCACTCCTTGATAATGATGATCTAACCCCATTCGGACACATTACACCGAAGGCAGAAGATTTAAATCAATGTTCACATAAAGCTCTTCAGCTCGTCAAGCTACGCCAAACAAATGAAGCTAAACCGGTCGACCTCGAAACCTCAGAACTTCTAATTAAACCTAAATCTCCTGCTCCATATTCTACTGATTCTAACCATCACTATGGGACTCTTCGAAGATTTCACAAACGAGTACCTCTGACAATTGGTGAAAAGACAATATTAACAAACTCAACAATTGCACAAGCAACAAATGAAAAAACTACAGTGGAAAAACTGAATGATACCGAGAGTAAAGCTCTTGAAAACGACAAGTAAGTATTTAATAAATCTTCCCCTTTTTCCCGTTTCATATCACTTACAATAAGGCAATCGAAATGATCGGAAGTAACTTCTGTCTTAGGCTTAGCTAACATCTGGCCTACGGAATGGTCGAAAGTAACTTCTGGCCAACCGAGGTTATTCCAAAGTTTGCTCAAAATGTATTATTCATTTTTCAAATGGTGACAGTTGAGCTAATCCACGTGGAATGGGCCCTGTCATGCAGCTACGTGACCGCTTATGGCGATCGGTTTATTTTTTTCTGCTCCACGTGGATTAGCCCAACTGTCACCATTTGAAAAATAGATAATATTTTTTTCTGCGTGTCCACACGTGCTCTCACTCTCTCTCACGTTTTCACGTAGCTGCATGACGAGACCCATTCCACGTGGATTAGCCCAACTGTCTCCATTTGGAAAATGAATAATATGAAATCTCAAAAATCCTTTTCAATCATGAAAAAACCCTTCCAAAGTTTCAACGTTCCTCCAAAATCGCTCCTCTTTACATTTCACAGCACTTAGCCAACCGAAATGCCCGAAAGTAACTTCTGGCTTCGGCTTTCTATCATTTTTGAAATGGTGACAGTTGAGCTAATCCGCGTGGAATGGGTCCCGCCATGCAGCTACGTGAACAACGTGAAAGAGAGTGAGAGCACGTGTGGACACGCAGAAAAAATAAACCGATCACCGTGAGCGTTCACGTAGCGGCATGACGGGACCAATTAATGGAATTGTCCATGTGGCTTAGCTCAACTGCCATCATTTGAAAAACGCATATCAGCAGTCTCACGCAAAAACGTAAAAAGGCCTTGGCCACGTGGCGCCGCTCCTCGTCCACGGCCACATGGGTCACGTCACGAAAAGAATAAAAATGATGAAAAATACGGTTGCACACAGCTGAAAAATTATTAAATCGAGACGTGACCGGTGTGGCCGTGGACGAGGAGCGGCGCCACGTGGCCAAGGCCATTTTACGTTTTCGCGTGAGACTGCTATTATCTGTTTTTCAAATGGTGACAGTTGGGCTTTGGGGGCGGAGCTTGGGTCTCGCCACGCGTAAGCGCAGTGAGCGCACCTATGAGCGGTTTGCGTCCCGAAAAAATGAAAAAAATCGGAAAAATCGTTGAAAACTGGCAAATTTCAAAAATAAATTCGAACACAAACGGCTCACAGGTGCGCTCACTGCACTCACGGCGCTCACGCGTGGCGAGACCAAAGCTCCGCCCCCAAAGCCCAACTGTCACCATTTGAAAAACAGATAATAATAATAATAGCAGATGCCAAGGAGACACAAACTGCACATTGGTTTCGCTCCAATTTAATGATTGTGGGAAAATAAATTGGCTGCTTAGGCTGAGTATTCAACGCGACACGCTTAAGCTCGTTTAAATTTTAGGCCAACCCGCTTTAACCTGTCTCCGTTGAATACTCAGCCAAGAAAAACAAGCAGCCAATTTATTTTCCCACAATGATTAAATTGGAGCGCGATCGAAACCAATGTGCAGTTTGTGTCTCCGTGCTGTGGAAAACCCCCGGAAAAAAACTGGCAAATTTCGAATTTAAATTCGAACGCAAACCGCTCACAGGTGCTCTCACTGCACTCACTGCGCTCACGCGTGGCGAGACTCAAGCCACGCCCCCAAGCCCAACTGTCACCATTTGAAAAACAGATAAAAAACAGATAGAAAAAAGAACACATTGAGTTAACTGCATAAATTCCGAAATATTTGGAAAAAACTATTTTCTCAAGACAAAATTGCAAAGTGCATCTCCTCCGTCAATTCTGAACGAATATAATCGTTTCTTTCCTTAAAATGTTCTATTTGGCAATTAGAAACTTTCCATTAGAGCACAGTTTCAAAAATCTGTTTCCCGCGCTCGACCTGGCATGGAAATGCAGGCGCGCTCTACCGCACTGCGACTCCGCAATTGGAACTTTGGGGCGCCGTGAGATAATCTTAAAGCAGATGAGTATTTGCCTTTGTATTTTTCTCAATTTTTCACAGAAGCGCTAACCTAGATGTCTACAAATGCGCTCTGCTGATAAAATACTGCAAATTTACGTAGCCTGATCTGATTTGGCCGAATCCAACAATTTAATGTATGAATTCAGATCTGGTGATCAACTCAACTTTTCCGATTCTATGAAGGAACCTGTAACTGAAGACTTAAAAAACAAAGGTCTGGTTTGTTTTCCGCAGGAGAAGTCACACAGTCTTCAGAGCAAGGGTTCAGAGCACCGACTGCGCCAGAAAAAAGGCGTGTTTCTTTACTCATTTTCTACACGAAATTGTTGCCCAAATGAAGATAGCCAAAATCACGGAAACACAAACTGCACATCGGTTTCGATCGCGCTCCATTTTAATCATTGTGGGAAAATAAATTGGCTGCTTCGTTTTCTTGGCTGAGTATTCAACGGAGACAGGTTAAAGCGGGTTCGCCTAAAATTTAAATCAGCTTAATCGTGTCTCGTTGAATACTCAGCATAAGCAGCCAATTTATTTTCCCACAATTATTAAATTGGAGCGCGATCGAAACCGATGTGCAGTTTGTGTCTCCGTGAAAATAGGATAAAGATCATTCTTATATAATAACCAGCCTGTTCCTGCGGCTTCGCCGCATACAGGCTGCAGGCAGTAGTGGGACCTTTCATTCGAGAAATGAATCGAATGGTGCAAAGATACGCAGCCTAGGGCAAAAAGAAATTTACGTTGAAAATATTTATTTTCACGGCGGACATTGTGAACGAATGACGGACATACTCCATTCTTACGCGAATCATTCTTATAATACCAGCCTGGCTCCGGCGGCTATCGCCGCCGTTTCCAGCTGGGTTACAGTTTTCCTAGACAATTTCTAATAAGTGTTATTTATTACGTTTGGACATGTCAACGTGAAACCCACGTGAAATTGCGGCTACCCCTAGTGTCTCTTTTCTGGATATTTTCGGTTTCCGCGTGAATACCATTCCCTTTTTCCCATTCCGTTGAAATGAACACGATGGCCGAGTGGTTGCGTGTTTGTTTTCTGTGCGTATGCCCGCAGGTTCGAAATTTTGTGTTGCACGAAAAAAAGTGCGCACAGAAAACATCCGGACAAATGGAAAAACGGATAAACGGAAAAACGGAAAAACGGACATCCGGACAGAATAAGAAAGTTATTATATAAGAATGATACCAGCCTGATCCTGCCGCTTTGCGGCATTCAGGCTGGGAAGAACAGTAGAAAATGAACCGAATTGGCAGACACGCGCAACCGAAAAGGTTTCCACGTTGAAATGATTTTTTTTCACGGCGGACAGACCGACTGAAGGACACACGTATTAAGCGTTCCTGAGATCATAAGAGTTGAGATTTCAAACGCGGCCGGGTCCCGCCACGATTTCCTTAGTTTTTAGTAAAACTACGGTGGATTCTACCGTAGTTTTACTAAGGGGCTAATCCACGTGGAGCAGAAAAAAATAAATTGTCCGTTTTTCCGTTTGTATTTCTGTGCGCACTTTTTTTCGTGCAACACAAAATTTCGAACCCGCGGGCATACGCACAGAAAACAAACACGTAACCACTCGGCCATCGTGTTCATTTAAACGGAATGGGAAAAAGGGAATGGTATTCACGCGGAAACCGAAAATATCCACAAAAGAGACACAAGGGGTAGCCGGAAGTTTCACGTGGGTTTCACGTTGACATGTCCGAACGTAATAAATAACACTTATTAGAAATTGTCTAGGAAAACTGTAACCCAGCTGGAAACGGCGGCGATAGCCGCCGGAGCCAGGCTGGTATATTATAAGAATGATTCCGGAAAGAATGGAGTATGTCCGTCATTCATTCCTTCCGTCCGCCGTGAAAAAAAAATCATTTCAACGTGGAAACCTTTTGCCCTAGGTTGCGCGTCTTTGCCCATTCGATTCATTTTTCGAATGAAAGGTCCCACTACGGTTCTTCCCGGCCTGAATGCCGCGAAGCAGCAGGATCAGGCTGGTATATTATTCATTTTTCAAATGGTGACAGTTGAGCTAATCCACGTGGATTGGGTCTCGTCATGCAGCTACGTGACCTCTAACGGCGAGCAGTTTCTTTTTTTCTGCGTGTCCACATGCGTTCTCACTCTCTCTCACGTTGTTCACGTAGCTGCATGACGAGACCCATTCCACGTGGATTAGCTCAACTGTCACCGTTTGAAAAACATATAATATTATAAGAATGATTTTCTAATTCTGTCCGGATTTCCGTTTTTCCGTATGTTCGTTTTTCCGTTTGTATTTCTGTACGCATTTGACCCGGTCACGTAAAAATCAAATGGTATTCACGCGGAAATCAAACATTTTCAGAAAAAGAGACGCCAGCCTGATGCGGCGTAGCCGCACGTCCAGGCTGGTAGATTAATAACCGTTTGTCAGAGGCTCAAACGCGTTTCTCATTCTCAATAGGACACGCGTTAACTTTCACATTTTGACCGTTGCCATCGAAGGGTAGTAAAATTTTCAGTGTGATACGGCGCGGTTGCTTCATGGGTACGGGAGAATCCTAGCTTGTGAGTCTAGGTGTGGTGGATGCATGCGGAAAAGATTTGCGGCAATAGCTTCCACTTTAAATTTGTATTCAGATTTCAAAACAAATGACCACCATGACACTTTGGAAAAGGTTCAGCCTTGGAACACTAATGAGTCAAATCCTACATTATTAATTGCTGTAACGGAAGCCACCAATCTCCCATTCACACAACCTCCACTGAGCTCAAGTCTGAGTAACACTGCTGCTACAGTTCAAGATGGTTTAGCTCTTGCTAATAATCCACTATCTACGTGGTATCGGGATATGTTTAAGCTCATGCACAAACAAGCAACGACTCCCGCAAATTCCGGTAAGAACGGAAATTGGAATAATTAACTGATCTTAAATTATGGTACTCGGAAACTTCCGACAAAGCAGCCGTTGGCGATGCCTTGGTTACACGTTGGCGAAGCCCGCGTCAGAACTTTCTCCACCGGTAACCAAGGCATAAGCAACGGATGGGTAAGGCATAAGCAACGTCTGGGTAAGGGATGCGTAACGTTTTGGTTAGGGATACGTAACGTCTGACCAAGTATGACTGACCCAGTATTCCTCCTTTTTCCTTGCTGTATAGGTAGGCACCGCAATGAGATTCTCGAAACCCCGTTTATGGCAGAACTTTTCATTGAAAATCATCCGATATGGGAGTCCACTTATGGGAGTCCACTCCCAAAATTTTTTTCAAAAATATTCAGTATTTCCGGAGTTACAGCCCTTTTTCTGCGCACCTTTTTTGCACTGATTTTCTGCCGAGGAGGGGGCGTGGTCTATGGTTGCAAGTTCGCGGCGTGGTTTTTCAATAATTTTTTTGACTGGCCGCTGAACTCAAAAATCTATAAAACAGGTTTTTCTATGGAATTTAGTGATTTCAGAAGTTCTAATGTTCGTTTTCAAAGAAAAAAAAAAGAAAAACGAGCAAGCGGACTCGAGCCAGCACCCTCCATCTGAACAACGCGCGCTTAATCACTTTACCAAACCTGTCGGCGCGGCCGCTCGCTCGTTCCCCTACTTGAACCTGCTGCCCGCCATGGCCCTTCTTAAGGGCGCGCCACCGCTCTGCAGCCGCGTTGCTGCCGCTCAAATTTGCGTTTTTTGGTGCAAAACCCGAGATATCCGATGAACAAAATGTGATCTAAAATTTTTTCGGTAGAACGGATTTTGAGTTTCTATAGGGAAATTTCCGATTTCGAAATCGATCGGAAATTGCACGTAGAATCCGAATTTGATGTCAAAAATAGTGAACTCGGACTGCAAAGACCTCAAAACCGAGAAAATGTGACTTTTTTGAGGAAGACCTCCATTTCTGTGGTGGAGCAATCCTACTCAAAATGCTTCTAATAGAGCCTTAAAAATTTTTTTGGTATACCTTTGCATCATCCTTTTATGTTTTCAACCATAAAAACATATGGTCATCGCTGAAAATTGTCTTCAATTTTCAGTTGAAGTTTGAGGATGTACAGAAAATTTTCGGTAGAACGGATTTTTGATTTGATGGTGAAAACGGTTTCTCCATCTCAAAAACTGCTAGGATCAACTAAGAAAAGGGGTGAACTCGACCTCGGTCGGTGCAAAAACTTCGATTTTCTGACTTCGATTTTCATTTTTCAAACCTAACGGGAAAACTAGGAGTTTTCTGATAAAACTGATAGTTCCAATCGATTCTACGGGTCAATATACGTATATAAAACTGGTTTTTACAATGGTCAGTCATATCTGGTCCACGCTAGGGGTCCACAAAGGTGCAAAATGGAATGGTTAGAAGAAATCGGTCGACCACGCCCCCTTTCATTGCGCTGCCTATGTATATATCCTGAGGTGGATTCTACCGTATTTTTCAAAAAAAGATCGAAGTCGCGGCGGCACGGTGCTCCAAAGTTCCTATTGCGGAGTAGCAGTGCGGTAGAGCGCGCCTGCATGCATTTCCATGCCATGTTGGGCGTGAATTTTTCGAATGTTGCAAAAGAAAATTAGTTTTGAAAATGAAAATGACGAAGAATTCACGTGAAAATGCTTCGCACAGCCAAAATGAGTGTAACCGTAGTTTTTTGACACGTGGAAGCGTGGCGTGAACCTTAACACGCTCTAATTGTGGACTTTGCCACTTCGTTTGAATCTCATGATAATGGCCGTTGAGCTAACTATTATGGTTTTCTGGAAAAATGAGCTGCTTAGCGTAGAAAAAGCAAGCCTCGACGCGTGGGTCTCGCAGCGCTACAGTCAAGTTTTTCGCCAAGTTGTTATGCGCCTTCGAGTAACCCAAAAATCAAAAAAATAGCGTTAGAAACCGTATGCCGTTTTAAAGGCGCATAACAACTTTTCAAAAAAACTTGACTGAAGCGCTGCGAGACCCACGCGTCTCATGTCGCGTCGCCGCTTGCATTTTATAGGCCATGTCGCTCATTTTCCCAAAAAACGATAATAAGCCACGGCAACGTGTGAAAGTGAGAGCGCGTGTCGTCACGCAGACAAAAAAGACCTCGGCACTTTGCTGTAGAGTCAGTCCTTAAGTAATCCTTGTCCATGCCCGAGGTTTGCCCGGAAAATGTATTCCCCAGGCCTGAACCAGGCAAATTTAAGGCATGAACAAGGAATACTTCAGGACTGGATTAGATTTTCGTTTCAGTTT